>CAUYON010012222.1:0-40124 GCA_963573935.1 Arctocebus calabarensis | reverse complement strand
GCCACGGACACCGGAGCTGGCGGGTTCGAATCCAGCCCCCGGGCCCACCAAACACCAATGACCGCTGCACCCAACAAATGGCCGAGCGTTGTGGCGGGCGCCGGTGGTCCCAGCTACTTGGGAGGCGGATGCAGGAGACTCGCTTGAGCCCAGGAGTTGGAGGTTGCTGTGAGCTTTGAAGCAACAGCACACTATCCAGGGTGACAGCTTGAGGCACTCTATCCCGGGTGACAGCTTGAGGCTCTGTCACAAAAAAAAAAAAAAAAAAAAAAAGTTCAACCTCACTAGTAATCAAAAACATGCAAATTAAAACAAGAGGTTTTTTTGTCTATAGAAAAAAATTTTTAAAGATAACTCTCACCACAAACCATATCTCAACACATTCAAAAAAACAGAAAGTATAAGATACATCTTCTCAGACCACAGTGTAATAAAATGAGAAAGCAACTCCAACAGAAACACTCATCTCTACACAAAGTTATGGCAACTAAACAACCTACTGCTGAATGATAGTTGGGTCAAGGAGGAAATTAAAATGGAAATAAAGGATCCATTGAACTAAACGATAAAGGGGGCACAACTGACTAAAATCTGTGGGATACTACTAAGTCCTGAGAGGAAAAATTCATAGCCATAAATGCCTACATCCGAGAGGCAGAACAACCATAAATCAACAATACGATGAATCATCTTAAGGAACTGAAAGTGGAAGAGCAAACCAATCCCAAATCCAGCAGAAGAAAAATAACCAAGATCAGAGCCAAACTAAACACAGTAAGTACAAAAGAACTACACAGATTAATAAAACAAAAAGTTATTCTTTGGAAAAAATATATAAAATTGACAGACCACTTGCTAGATTAACCAGAAACAAAAGAGAAAGGCCTCTAATTAGCTCCATCAAGAATGAAAAAGGAGAAATCACAATTGATACTATGGAAACACAAAAATATCATCTCTGAACACTATAAAAATCTATATTATACTATACTGAATATTATAAAAACAAGAAAATGTGAAGGAAATGGACAAATTCTTAGAAACATACAACCTCCTTGTGCTCAATCAGGAAGAAACAGACTCCCTGAACAGACTAATATCAAGTTCTGAAATCAAAGCAGCAATAAAAAAAATCTTCTAACAAAAGAAAAGTCCCAGACCAAAGAGGTTCACACACAAATTTTACCAAACCTACGAAGAATAACTGGTCCCCATCCTGCAGAATTAATTCCATAAGACAGAGAATAAAAGAAATCCTCCCCATCACCTTGACACCAAAACCAAGAAAGAGTTCAGCAAAAAAATTAAACTATAGGTCAATATCCCTTATGAATATAGATGCAGAAATTCTCAATAAAACCTTACCAAACCCAATTCAGCCACACATCAAAAACAATTCACTATAACCAACTGGATTTCATCCTAGAGATATACGGATGGATCAACATATGCAAATCTATAAATATAATTCACCATATAAACAGAAGTAAAAACAAAGACCATACAATCCTTTCAATAGATGCAAAGATAGCTTTTGACAATATTCAGCATGGACAGGGCTTACCTCAAAATTATAAAATCCATATACCACACACCCACAACCAACATCATACTGAATAGGAAAAACTTGAAAACATTCCCACTTAGAACTGGAACCAGACGAGTGCCCACTGTCACTTCTATTCAACATAGTTTTAAAAGTCCAAGCCACAGAAATCAGACAAGAGAAGACATTCTAGGGTATTCAAATGGGAAGAGGTCAAACTATTACTGTTTGCTGATGATATAATCTGATATCCAGAAAACCCTAAAGATTCTTCCAACAGACTCCTAGAACCAATAAATAAACTCAGCAAAGTCTCAGTAGAATTAACAAAAATATTCTACTCTCAAGCTGAGACCCAAATTAAAGACTCTACACCCTGCACAATAGCAACAAAGAAAATAAAATACTTAGGAATATATTTAACTAAGGAGGTGAAAGATCTGTACAGGGAGAATTATGAAATGCCGCAAAAGGCAATAGCAGAGGATACGGAAGAAACATTAGAGCAAATAGACAACCTACAGAATGGGGGGAAATACTTGCATGCTATATATCCGATAAAACGCTGATAACCAGAATCAATAAAGAACTCAAGCTAATCATCAAGAAAAAACCAAACAACCCCTTTGAAAAGTGGGCAAAGATGTGAGCAGAAGCTTTGCAAAAAGACTAATGGCCAAGAAAATAGGGAAAACGTTCAACATCTCTCATCATTAGGGAGATGCAAATCAAAACCACAATGAGATATCATCTAACTCCAGTGAGAACAGCTTTTATCAAAAAGTCCCAAAACAACAAATGCTGCTGTGGATGCAGAGAGAAAGGAACACTTGTCTGCACACTGTTGGTTGCAGACTAGGACAGCCTCTGTGGAAAGGAGTAAGGAGATTCCTCAAGGAACTAAAAGTAGTCTTACCATTCAACCCAGCAATCCCACTACTGGGTATTTACCCAAGGAGAAAACAGACACTTTACACTCGAATGTTTACAGCAGCACAATTCACAATTGCAGAGATGTGGAAACAGCCCAAGTGGCCATTAATACGCGAGTGGATTAACAAAATGTGGTACACATACATCATGGAGTACTACTCAGCCGTAAAGAAATGGTAGACTAATGCCTTTTCTAACAACCTGGGTGCAAGTGGAGACCATACTTCTAAACAAACATGTGTGCTCGCTATTAAATTGGAACGAACTGATTGATACTGATGTGAACATATGGAAATGACACTCATCAAATTCCAGCGGGGTGGGAGGGGGGAGGAAGAAGGGAGGAGAACGGTAAATTCACACCCAATGGGCACTATCTGGGTGATGGGCACACTTACAACTTTGACTCAAATGACACAAAAGCACTCTATGTAACCAATACGTTTGTCCCCTGCAATTTTCTGAAATAAAAATTAAATTTTAAAAAGATGGTAGTTCTCAGTATTGGCAAGAAATGAGAAACAAGGAATTCCAAACCCAGTGAATAAAAGTATAACCTTTCTGGAGGGCAATCTGACAAGGTACTTTAAGCCTAAACATTTCCATTTCCTGGCTCGGCGTCTGTGGCTCAAGGGGCTAAGGCACCAGCCACGTACACCTGAGCTGGCAGGTTCCAATCCAGCACAACGATGGCTGCAACCAAAAAATGGCCTGGCGTTGTGGCGGGCGCCTGTAGTCCCAGCTACTTGGGAGGCAGAGGCAAGAGACTCGCCTAAGCCCAGGAGTTGGAGGTTGCTGTGAGCTGTGATGCCACCGCACTCTATCCAGGGTGACAGCTTGAGGCTCTGTCTCAAAAAAAAAAAAAAAAAAAATTCCATTTCCTTTGACCAATTTTACTTTCAGAAATTTTGTCAAAGGCCAAAAAAATCAGTGATGTTCAAAACAGCGCACCAAGGCAGGCATTATATCACAAGGGCAAATAATTAAATATAATTTAAGGTGCAAAGTAGGATGTACAGTATGAGTTTGATTTCCTTTATATGTGTGTATAAATATATGTGCACAATACATGAGGAAAAAGAAACAGACTCACACACAAAAAGAACACCAAAATGTCAACAGCAACCATCTTTGCGTAACTTAGAGATTTTTTTTGTATGATAAACATGTATTGTTTTAGGGACACACGTATCGACTTTACATACTAAGACACTGTAGACCAATACATAAAATGACTAACCTTGTCCGCTCTTTTGAAGACCACATTAGCATGCTGAGGGATGTTCACTTCCAAAGAATCCCTTTTTCAAAAATGGAAATAAATATTTTATGTTGCTAATTTGAAAAATTATAGTTATCCAGGATGTAAATCTAAAACAAAACTATAAATTCTTGTACTAAAAATGGTTAAAAAAAAACAAGGTCACGATTTAGTGAATATGAAAATTTTATACATAAATATCAATCCGATTTTCTAGTCTCCAGGTGAATCTGCATCTTCATTTAGGCAAGGTTTAAAGTTCCAAATGCTCATCAAGATCACAATTAACACAATGACATTAGCTTAGCAACTGGCTCTGACTATACAGGAATCTCATCAGGATTTTGAGTTCATATGATTAAATTACCACATTTTAAAATGTGAAAATTATTACTATTTTTCTAAAGATAGTGAAGCTGAATGTTTAACACCTTAACAAGAGTAGAACTCCTGCTTTTCCCAGAAGACGCCACGCAACCCATTCTGCAGTTGTTCTGTCCGCCTCATATGTAGCTTGCTGGCCAACAATAAAAACCAGTGGTAATCCCAGCTGGAGATGGACGGTTGAAACTTGTCGAGGATCTTCAGTAACTTCAGTCTTCATTTAAAAAACAAAAAAGTCTTGTGTGATTATAATATTCCAACATTTCGATTTAAACTCTCCTATTATTAATAAAGCCTAATTATTACTCTAATCATTAATAAGGCCTAATTATTAATGTCATTATTAAGTTACTTAATAAAGTAAAAAACAAGTCTGTGAAATAAATTAAACATTAACAGAAATGATCTCTTAATTTCCTAAGTTTAATGTTCCCCACATCCTACATAGCTTGAGCATTATAAAGCTAACAAATTTTATAAGGAGTTAAAACATAAAATTATCAATATAAATAATAATAAACATATTATTAAACATATTATATTATAAATTAACATATTATAAATTAAAAAACCAAAAAAGAAGTAAATAAAACACTGTGCTCCTTGTAGAGATAAATATTTCAAAGGAAATGAAACAGATAACTAAGGAACAAACATTCTCATATAAGAACTTAACATATAATAAATGCCATGTCATATAAAAGTTTAAGTAAACATATTATCTAATAAGCACCTTTAATGAATGTGCTAAGTTAAAATTTTCCAATACTTAAACACTGCATTATTTGTCCCTCTGAAGTTTTGAAACATTTCTATTTTGTACTATAGAGGTCATTGTGTTAAGATATTTAATGGCACATTTTCATGAATGTACACTATATGATTTTAAAAAAGAAAGAAAGAAAAGCTCTATTCCCTCCAGTTATGATGCCACTTCTAAATTTTGTCTCCCAATTTAAATACACAATATTTAAATCACACAAAAAGATTAAGTTTCTTCCCTGGAAGTATATACAATATTTACTTTCCTTTTAGTTAACCAGTTTTGATTTTTCTGTATCTTTCATTGTATTTCATTTACTGTATGGAGTTTAGTAGGCAGAACACAGAGTTGCCCCAAACCAAAATTCTCTAGCATCCCATTCCTCAAAAATAATTGCTCTTAATATTACAGTAAAATTACACTTATTGAACGACATAGATGCTTTATATAGACATTTAACTTGATATATATACACAATGCATTAGTTCCTCTAAATGTTTTGCTACATATTTGTAATATACTCTTTATACTTAAATCGATTTACGTATGTGTTTGTGTGTATAATACACATCCTGTACCACTCTGCTTCATTGATGTCCACTTTGTCAATGAATTCCTTATAAAGGCCACATTGTAGACAATTGCATATAATTTTTAAATCAAAAAATTTATACTATTCTTTCATGTTTTATGATATAAAACAGCATAATAATGAACATTCTTACACAAAATTTTTAAAATACTAACACAGTTTTCAGATAAATTGCCAAAAGAAAATTTCCCACAACTTACCTTCTTACTCTGCCTTCCAAAAAAAGTATCTATCTGCCTATACTCACCCTTAACAAATAGAGGCATCTCTTTCTGTAGAATCTTACCAATACTGAATTATTGACATTTTATAAGCACACATGTATTACACAAGTCTACATGGTGCCTATTGTTTTATTTCTTTAAATAATAATCAGTGATATTGAATTCTTATTTCATAATTATTCTGTGACTAGTATTTTTACTTTATGTTTATGTTCTTTGCTGGTGTCTTCTCCTGAAATAATTGTATTTTCCTAATTGACTTATGTGAATATTTAATACATTAAAGGAAAAGCCAAAATAAATAAATAAATAAATGCCATGTCACAAAACAATGAGGAACATCTGAGTTAAGACAGGAGATTGAATATACACATCTAATTTCACTTCCTCTAGAAATCCCGGGAAAACTACAGCAGGAGAATTTTAATGGATGAATTTTGTATGTATGTGAAGAAAGGATAAGAGAAAAGGTAGCAAAATTTTAGAAGCCAGAGAACAGAATAATAACTGACTTAGGAGACTGTACAAAGCAAAACCCTAGGCCATGAGAAGGAAAACGAAGATCTAACTCAATTTTAACTGCAGAATCCTAGCTCAGGAACTTCAGAGTCTGGAATGTCTGGAAACGGGTGAAATGTATTGGAGGTAAAGGGCAGGAAGGCTCTAGTATTAACATAAAGGGGAATAAGTCAAGTTCTTGAGAAGCAGTTTCCCCTGGTTTCATACAACTGTCCCTCCCCCCCACCAGCAGAAATACAAGAGGACATGAGGGGCAGCTGAAGCTGTGCTCAAATCAGGGATTTTAAGTACCAAACGTTGAGATGTCCCACAGGACTCCTCCTCACTCAGTTACTAGAACTTGGAAGATCCTTTTCCGGGCAACGTGAGTAATCTCCAAAAGCCTAAAGACGCTGACATCGGGGCTCAGCAAAACCCAGGCCAGGCCCGATCACCCTATGGAGCTCTGAGTCAACCAGTCCCATAAACCTTCTCAGAATTTCAGCCAGCTTTCCGATTTCAAATTCCGAACCGTGAACAGACAGCCAAGGATTAACAAACACCTAAGCAAAACTTCTAACAGGGAAGACAGACCAGGACAAATGGAAAAATAAACAACACAGAGCAAACACAGACGATGCAGGAAGATGAAAGGTTCAGAAAGCACCACTGATAACACCAAGGAAAAAGACACCACATCTGCAAAGAATGAAAACTAAAGTCAGATAAACCTCTCCAAAAGCAGCACCAAGCTAGAGGGAGAACAGGAGAGCAAAGGTAGCATAACTGAGGGACTCATTCAAGTGATCCAACGTCAGATAACAGGAGTCAGAGAGAGAAGAGGACAGGAAAAAAGAAATGATCTCTGAAGCCGACACGAAACTCCCCACAACTGAAAGAGGGGCCAGATTAAAGAACACACTGGCGGACCCAATAAAGCAGATAAACACAGACGTATTCTTCTAAACCTTCTAATTGCTGAGGATTGAAGACAATGTGTACCCTCAAGTTTCCAGACAGAATCCCATATTTACCAATCGTAGACAGACTCGGAAGGCGGCCCTGAAGATTCCTGCCCACGGGTCAACAGGTCTTGCTTAATCCCCTGGAGTGTGGGTAGCACCCGTGGGATAGCCCTTCCCTTGATTAGTTATAGTACAAAAGAGGCTGTTACTGCACGCAAGTAAAATCTTCCTGAAGTCCCTGGGGCAAAGCAAGACAGCAGCCTCCCGGGTGGAGAGCGGCCTCTGGCCAACAGCCAGCAAGAAATGGGGCTCTGAGGAACTGAATGCTGCTGAAAACCTAGGTGAGTGGAACAGCCTGAAGGAGTGGAAAAGCTTGGCTTCTTCCATGAGTATTTGGAGAATTATTAATAACTCAGTATTATAAAGTGAGGCAGTAGGGCTTGGGGTCTGGCAAGGGGCCAGATTACAGGACTTTATTGTACAAGAAAAGTGAAACCACTTATGAATTATAAGAGTTGTATGATCATGTATGTGCTTACAAAACACTCTTGTCAATCTTCAAAACAGATTTAAGATGTAAAAGCAGACGTGGGGAGATGCAGGAACTGAGGCTGTTGTTCCAGATTTCTGTCATAAATGAATAGATGGTAAAATAACCAATAAAATGGGAAAAAGAACATGTGGTGGAGAAGAGTAACACCTTAATGTCGGATGTGTTGACCTTAAGGAGACATACATCTAAGTAGTATTTTGCATGTGGGAGGGATGTGAATTATTGGAGCCAATAGTCCACCCGCTGTTGGGCTACAACAGCTCACATCCCTTCCAAGTGCAACACATACTCCTCTCTCCAAGACTCCCAAAGCCTCATCCCACCAGACTTTGATTTCTTTTTCTTTTTATAGAGTTGAGGAGGGGGATGTCTTATAATATTACAGCCGGGCTGGACTTGAACTCCGGGGATCAAGCAACCTCCTGTTTTAGTCTCTCAAAGAGCTGGTATTATAGGTCTAAGCCACTGCATTTGACCTTAGATAATTGTATTTTAATTTTTTTTTTTCTGAAAAAGACTTACAAGTATTAGACACCATCCACCCCAATTAGGGCTCAGTCCTGCTCATTGAGGATGTTTTCTTGAGACCCTTGGTTACAAATTCTGGGCCTTGGTGTGCCGTCCAACTCATCCTTTCCTTTTTACCAAAAAAAATGATTTCTCCTTGGTAGGTAGAGACAGTAACAGAGTAGTATCACAAAAATGAAACTAAATACAATATATACTAGAACTAGAAATTAAGGTAACAGAATATCCAAAAGTGATAGGAACACTCTTGCACTGAGGATGAGATTACTAATGTTTTTCTAAAATTATGTATTACTATTAAATAACTAAAATTACTTAAAAATTACTTTCAAAAATGGATATAAGAAGAAAAGGACAAGGTTCTACTGTGAATTATTATATGCCAATAAGTTGGATAACCTAGAATAAATGGACAAATTCCTGTAAACATTATCTACCAAGATTAAATCATGAAGAAATAGGAAATCTGAACAGTTGTATAACTGGAAAAGAAATTGAATCAGTGATCTAAAACCTCCCAATTAAAAAAAAAAAGTGACTAGATGGCTTCACATTTAAACAAAAATTAATGTCAATCCTTCTCAAATTCTTCCAAAAACTTGAAGAGGTGAGAATGCTTCCAAATTCATTTTATTAAAAGAGGCCAACTTTACCTAAATACCAAAGTCAAAGATATTACAAGAAAATTATAGAACAATATCCCTGATGAATATTGATGTAAAAATTCCAAGCCAACTGAATTCAACAGCACATTAAAAGATTAATCTTCGGCTCGGCACCTGTGGCTCAATGGGCTAAGGCGCCAGCCACGGACACCTGAGCTAGCGGGTTTGAATCCAGCCCGGGCCCGCCAAACAACAAAGATGGCTGCAACCAAAAAAATGGCCGGGCGTTGTGGCGGGCATCTGTAGTCCCAGCTACTTGGGAGGTGGAGACAAGAGACTCGCTTGAGCCCAGGAATTGGAGATTGCTGTGAGCTGTGATGCTACGGCACTCTATCCAAGGTGACAGCTTGAGGCTCTGTCTCAAAAAAAAAAAAAAAAGATTACTCTTCATAAGCAAGAGGGGTTTATCTCTGGGCTATAAGGATAGTCCAACATAACAAAAATTAGAGAATCACTGTATACCACATTGACAGAACGAAGGCCAAAAATCACATTGTTCCACATTTCAACTGATGCAGGAAAAGCCCTTGAAAAAAAACTTAACAGCTTTTCATGATAAAAATTCTCAACAAAGTAGGAATAGAAGAAAATGTCAAGATAAATAAAGGTCACATATGAGAAACTCTAGCCAATGGTATTCAGTACTTTCCCTTGCCACTTCTATTCAACATATTGAATTGAAAGTCCTAGCCAAAACCATCAGACAAAAATAAATAAAATAAATAAATAAATGGCTAGCACCCAGACTGGAAAGAAAGAAGTGAAATTATCTCTGTTCATAGGTGTAGACGATTCCACACCGAAAAAATCCCCATGAGAACTAATAAGTAAATTTGAACAAAGTTGCAGGATACAAAATCAACATTCAAAAAAGTTTTGTTTCTGTAGGCTAACAAATAAATAATCCAAAAAGGAAATTAAGATAATGATTCTATATGCAAAAGCATCAAAAAGAATAAAAAATAAACTTAACAAAGGAGGCACAAGACTTACACATGAAAACCACAAACACTGTAGAAAAAATTTTAAAAGACATAAATAAATGGAAAGACATTCTGTGTTCATAGATTGGAAGATTTTACATTATTAAAATATCCATATTACCTAAGGCAATCTACAGATTAAATACAATCCCTATCAAAATCCCAATGGCATTTTTTTGCAGAAATAAAAAACCATCCTAAAATTCATATGCAATCTCAGAGGACACCAAATAACCCAAACAATCTCAAGAAAGAAGCACAAAGCTGGAGGGCTCTCACACTTTCTGGTTTTAAAACACATTACAAATCTATAGTCATCAAAAGACACACAGATCAATGGAACAGAAAAGACAGCCCAGAAATAAACCTTTACGTTTATGGTCAAGATCGTCAACAAGAATGTTGACATGATTCAGAGGGAGAAGGCCGGTATCTCTAACAGACAACACTGGGAAAAATAGATAGCCACATGCGAGTGAAAGCAGACCTTCATCTCACACCACACACAAAAATTAACTCAGAATGGATTAAAGACCTGCACCGAAGACCCCAAACTAACACTTCTAGAAGAAAACACAGGGAAAACTTTCATGACATTGGAAGAGGCAATGATTTCTTGAATATGATACCAAAAGCACAGGCAATGAAATAAAAAAGTAGACAAATGGGCCTATATCAAACTAAAAGTTCTGTACAACAAAAAGAAAATAGAGTAAAAAGATAACCCACACAACGAGGGAAAATATTTGCAAACCATATAGCACAAAAGGGGGTTAATACACAGAATATATAAAGAGCCCCGATAATTCAATAACAAAACAAATAACCCAATTTAAAAATAGGCAAAGGACTGGAATAGACATTTCTCCAAAGAAGATATATTAACAAAAAGTAGCCAACAAGTATGTAAACACATGTTCAACATCACTAATCCCCAGGAAACACAACCAGAGTTGTGTTGGTGGACACCTGTAGTCCCAGCTACTCAGGAGGCTAAGGCAAGAGAATCCCCTAAGCCCAGGAGTTGGAGGTTGCTGTGAGCTGTGACGCTACAGCACTCTACTGAGGGTGATAAAGTGAGACTCTGTCTCTACAAAAAAAAAAAAAAAAAAAAAATTTCATCTCTAGAAGACTTACAGTACCTAACACAAGGCAAATGCTGTGTAAATAGTTCTCTTATACAATATTTTTAGTTGTATTTTTTGCTGTTGTATTTTTTTAAAAAATTTTGATTTGCAGTTAGTTGGTTGACTCTGAGGATGCAGAACCTTGGATATAGAGGTCTGACTATACAGAGGTTCCTCAAAAATTAAAAATAGAAATACCATATAACTCAGCAATCTTGCTTCTGGGTATATACCCAGTAGAAATACCATATAACTCAGCAATCTTACTTCTGGGTATATACCCAAAAGAATTAAGAACAAGACTCAGAGAATACCCATGTCAACAGTAGCATTACTCACAAAAGACGTGAGGTAGAAGCAACATTAATGTCCAATGTGGATAAATGGATAAACAAACATGGCATGTCCACACATCAGAATGTCATTCAGACTCACAACGGGAAACCCTGACAGATGCTACCACACGGATGTGCCTCGAGAACATTTGCCAATTACATGGTTCTCCATTTGTTATTGAGAAATAAGCCAATTACAAAAAAAAAAAATTACTGCATAATTCCACATATACATGAGGTAACTAAAGTAATCAAACTCACAAAGCTGGAAGTAGGTGGGTGTCAGGGGCTGGGAACAAGGGGGGCTGGAAATGTGGACTAGTTGTTCAAGTTTCTGTCATTTGACAGCAAAAAGTTCCAGAGACTTGCTGAACACCAATATGCACATAGTTACCACTATACTGTACACTCTAGAATTATGAAGGGAAATGTACCTGTTTTTATCACAATGAAAAAAGACGTTCTAAAACAACATTGTGAGGAGCCAATGCAATACTGCACACTGCCACATAAGTCACCAAGAAACAGAAGCTAAATGAATAAACTGTGATAGCAACCTTCTAATCCTTCTAATTTCCTATATAAAAGAGGTAGTTTAATTTAATTCAAGTATCTCAAATCTGAGACAGAGAGTTATCTCAGATGCACAAACAAAAAATAAAGTAAAAGTTTCAGGAAAATCCATCAACTAACTTCACATTTTATCAGATGTTTACACTTGATTCCTTCTGGGATCCAGCTAAGAGCTTTCCTTCTATACCACACGTAAACTGAATCCATCACTGAGAAAATCATCAGCTTCCCAAAATGTCCCTAATATCTGCCAACAGGACAATGACGAAACCATTTTCCTATGTGTGCTCCTTTCAAAGATGCATCCAGGGCAACCCATATCTGGCAGAAGAATCTCTATCTATTTAAGAGCCCCGTAAAAAATTTATGCTCAAGATTTATTTTCAATTTGACAGGATTAAAATGACACGCCTCCCATCAGGTATATGACACATCAGCATAAACACACAAAAGCAATCGGCATCAGTTTCCATGAGCTTAGGAGGGAAATAGCAACGCATGTAAACGCAAGGGGCAGGCACAAAACCATATACTAAAAAAACAAGAATCTCATTTCCCATTTTATTAATTTATAGTTTATAAAAATGCCAAATGATTTCATATCCTGAACCCATGAACCCAGGCTAGTTTGCAAAGCTGCGTACTAGCCACACAAAACCTAGTCATGATTAGACCTCGAAGGCTTCGTATGGACTAGGGAACAAGCATCACTGGCGCAGAGAGTTTAAGGACACGGTCAGAGGCGTTAATTCAAAGCCAACTGCTAAGAACCCCAGCAGTCTTCAGATTTAGGTGCTAACTTCCAAGATTTCTCCATCCCATTCTATGACAGTTCACAACACCATCCCAATAATCCAGTTACATCAACTTTTGGTCTAAGATGTGTTTTCTATAAAAGTATTTAGCCTTACTTTTTTAATCTCAACTTCAAGAACAAAAGCAACCTCAAACACTGAGAGGGCCAAATGTTCAAAGTACCAGAATGTACCAGTGAGCAAACCAGGTGAGACCTCGGAGGCCTTCCTAAGCCCGCAAGGGTGAGGTCCTCACCACCATACACCGCACCAACAGGCTCAGGAAACCTTCTGAGGCCTTATCGCCTCTCCTGCACTTGGTATTCATCACTCTGCTCTGGTTGGTGAAAGTCCACCAGGCATGTTTCTCTGCCAAGCTTGTCTAGGCTGACACCACGGTGTGGATTCTCAGCTTAGCTTTCCAACCAGGCTCTGACCATCAACTCTGCCTTCCAGATCATTCATGGCTTCATGCTACTGGTCATTCATACCTATCCCAGTGTCCAGGCTTCTGGAACCTCTGCCTGAATCCTACATCCTAGTTCCCTAGTTGTGTAGACAAAAAACCTAGACATAATAAAATGCTTATGCTTTATTCTGTAAAGGAGTTGAATCAAACCCCACTTCAGACTTTGATTAATAATTTAATATTCCTTTTGGGTAACAGAAGCTAGGGCAGGGTCACCTGAACTGCACAGTGCCAGGGAGCACAATACCTATTGTATTCTATAAAATGTATGTTTCGGGCTGTCATTCACACAGACTATAAACGGTGTGCTTAAATTTTTTGCCACGTCAAGCTTTCAAGTGAAGTCACTCTTAACTGAATCCCAAGTAAGTCATCATCAAGTCTCCAAAGTATTTCAAAATGAATATTACATGATTCCTAGTATCATAAAGTAAAACAAGATCAGAGAATCTCCCTCCGGATTATCTATCTAAAAAACCAAAAAAAATAATTTTAATACAAAGCAAAAGAAAATCATGAGCAGAAACTTTAGGAAAGGGGAAAAATTTCAAGCCAGAATATTTTAGCAAAGAAAAAAACAGAAGATTTAGCAAAAGATGACAAGCATCCTAATCCTGTTCCCAATAGCAAAAACATACTAGTGAGCAGACAAAAACTCTGAAAATTCTTAATAATGCTCCACTGTTTGAAAAGAAGAAAATGAGGCCTCAGGGAGACAGCAAAGAATCAACTATACAGAGAACTGTCCGCTTTCTACACCACCACCCCCACTATACGCTACACTGGGAGATCAAAATAAATTCAGAGGGCATTTGTTCTGTGGAAATGAGATACATGCCCCTCCCACAGGAAAGGAAAGGAAAGGGAATCTTTCTTTAAAAAAGAATTACTTGCAACTAAAATTCCAGCCACTGGAAACTTAAATTTTTTAAGTAAAAAAATTACTTAAAATGGAGAACTGAGGAATGAAGTTGGTAAAATTGTGACTGGCAAGCCCTGAATCTAAATTTCAGAAGCAAGACTTTTTTAAAAGGTGGGAATTCTGATTACAGAGCATAAATATTATAGATCTTAATAATATAAAAACACAAAACTAACAAAAATCAGAAGGGCAAGAAGACCTGAGGCAGAAATAAACGTATGAAATTAACTTTCTCATCTTTTGTGGCTAGAAGTCAATATTATCCAAAATGAAAATAATGAATTTTTTAATGCTTTTCATAACCACTTTAACATTTCAGACAATACTTCCTAAAGAGCCCTCTAATGGTAAAGAAACATTTATCAAAAGTTCCATAATCCCTTTAGTTTCATGTCAGTTTCTTTTTCTTCTATTAAATTCCAATAAGATTAAATATAATATTTCATACTGCAAAGCATCACACACAAAATGACATATTCATTAGTCCATTCCTCTACCTGTATACACCTGGACAGGTGGGGGAAGCCTAATGGGATAGTCATCTATCAGTTCATTTCTGAGTGATGGGATTAGATGATTTATTACAATTTTTTCTTTATACTTTACTGCAATATTTAGTTTATAATACACATGGAGCACTTTTACTGTTTAAAAAAAAGACAAATGGAGAAGATCTATTGAAGGGTCACATATGCTGGCACAAGCCTTCCACATCACCTAGTGAGTCCTCATAAAATTCCTTCAGGCTGATGCTAATGAAAATCTGGCACCAGAAATCCTATTCTTAAAGCATTTGCCAACTTTTAAAACAGTGAGCAAAGCATTCATAGAAGAAGTCTTTTCTTAACCACGATGTGGTCATTGTGACCTGTAAAAAGTTACCAATACTGTCTTCATTATCACTACCATAAAATATTTCTGCTTACATAATGCTATACGTGGGTTTCAATGCAATAGTTTATCAAGGCAATAAAAATGTCATTTTATAAATAATCTAATCTTCCATTCTACCTTTAATAACGAACTACTCCTAAATCCCTAAAAATGGAAGAAGTCTGCTCAAAGAAAAGGGAAAAGATACATCTAAATAAAACACACACTCAATAAGTTCTATGTATGAATTACACCATGTTAAAATAAGACACATACCAACAGAGGGGCTTTCATCGTCTTAATGAACAGGTGAATGTTCAGGGTGGTCAGTGCTTGTTCCATTAGGGTTCTTCTACATTGCTGGGTCAAGTCCAAGACTAGTTTACAATGGAAAAAGTAGACATGTGCATATTCTATATCCTCAGAGCTGCAAATTAAAAATTAATGCACTCAGTGAAGTTCAACACGTGATCCTTCTACCATCCAAAAAGACACTACGACAAATCTCTGTTACATCTCATGCTTCTCAAGTACTGTTTTAGAAAAGCCTAAAAGAGTATAAATCAAAATGAAATGGACAAAAAAAAAGATATAGGACATTAAAGAAAATTAACCTTCCTATTTGAACAAACCCAATGAGTTGTACATGTAATTTTTTTCCTGAACTCTTTCATATGGTAACTTCTAAATTAGGCGGTAGGCAGGCCTGCATAATTTGTTTAATAAAAGGCTGTCACCTTGTGGACGATGAGATTGCCTTCAAATATAGTTGCTTTTCTAGAACTACGCTAAATGAAGCTTAGTAACACAAAGCTTTGTGTTTAATTTAAACCCAAAGCTGTTTTAAATAAACTTCAGCCAAAACATGCCTTAAATAGAAATCATGTGACAGTCTGTAGGAGTTTGTGAGTTTGTATATGAAATATTACAAAACTCAGCAAGCGTGACTTGTAATTCAAGCTGTGGCATTCCCTTCAATTGAGAATACAAAGATAAACTTACAGTGGGGATAAGTTTGCCAAAACCAAAATAACATTTTAAGAATCTCCATATGGCATTAGTGAGTTTGGCAAAAAACTAGAAAATTTTATTTTTAAAATGTTACTTTAATTCTTGAGATGTACTTAAACTGAGTGTCCAAGGTTCACTGATTTCAAATTTAATTACAAAGTAATTTCTAATAGATTCAATGATTAAAGAAATAATCCACCCAAAGATTTACTTACTGCCCACGACGTGTTGGGCTCTGTGCTAACATAAGAGATCAAGATGAATCAGATAATTTAAATCACTGAAAGAAATATACTTAAATATATTTCTCCTTAAAGGAGATATATTTAGTAAAAGGACTGAAATTTAGTGTATAAGTGCTATAATATACAGAATGTTATGAGGAACAAGGATAAGTCATCCTGCCTCAGGTTGAGAAGGAGGAGGAAGGAAAAGGAAAGACCATCAGAGCTGGAAAATCAGGGGAAGAATGACTTCTCCAAGAAGACAGGCCAGAGGGCACTTCAAACGAAGCTGAAGTACAGTGAGAATGCATGACCTGAGACGGGACTCCCACACAGTCACTGCTGCTGACAGGACGGTGTCGAGTGCAAGAGAACCTAGTCTGATGGACCTCCTGTCAGAACCTCCCAAATGACAAAGGAATGTTGGAAAGTTACTCAGGGTTCATTTGCTTGCAGGTAACAGAAAACAAAAATGAGGAAATTTATTGGAAGTTTGGAAGGGTCTCTCACAGATTACAAGGAAAATTCAAATAATTGGATCAGAGAAAGAGCAGAGAATAAACGTAGAGATCTGAGAGCGAGGGTTCAGGCACCTTCATTTTGCCTTGAACACTTTTCAGCTCCCAGCTCACCCTGTGAAGACACCTCTCTGCTTTACCTCTAAGTGGACAAAACATTCCTGTGAACAAGACAGCTACGATTACGTATACTCCAGTTTCTTCATACCCGTCGTAAATTCCCGGGAAAGAGGATCTTACTCGCTCAGCTAAGTCCGTGGGCTGGCTGGCCTTCGGTCAGCCAGACTGGCTGTGGGTAAATAGCCTTCCTGACCTAACACAGACTTTTTAAAGGAAAGAATATGGGCAGGTAACAGAAAGGACGGTAACATTAAGGAACACTACCTCTTTCATTTGCCATCTGTCATATAGACCCTTCTTAACTGACATGGGATTTCAAACACACTCAGGTCCAACAAGATAGCAATAATACAAGGTCTGACAATTAAGTTTGCGAACTCGTCCTAGAAAAAGTGTTACACATCTCATTGCTGAATATCACTACAGTCACCTTCGAAGTCCTCCCCTTGGGAAGCTGTGACCAATGCCAGTGCCCTTTAAAGCAACTGTGGAACTCTTTCCGGAATGGCCATTAGGGCTTTCATCATATACACTCCATGTCTTGAATATCATCAAAATGTCTTCTTTTCAATATTTCCTTTATCTTTGGGTAAAGAAAAAAGTCACTGGGTCCCGACCAGGTGAGTAGGGAGGATGCTCCAATACCGTTGTTTACTGGCTAAAAACTCCCTCACAGTGTTCACTGGCGAGCTCCTTCAGGACCATCTTTGCACACTCCTTTCTCATGCCACGATTTCGGATTAAGATTTTCTTGTTCCTCTGTTGATGTTTACTAGGTCTGGTATGCCTCTCATAATCAGTCCACAATTTTGACTCACAATAGATTTTTTGCAATGTTTTCATCAGTTCTGCTGGTTACTGGCTGCCCTGACCTCTTTTCATCAGTGATGCTTTCTCTTCCCTCAGAAAAACATTTAATCCATTTGCACACTGCCATTTTCTGTATGGCATTATCTCCATAAACTTGGACAAATGTGTCCCTGATTTCACTTCCTCTCTTGCCAAGTTCTGACATTCTCCTGACAGAAAATAAAAACAAGCAATGAAGGCCGCTCAGCGAGACAGCCCCCCAACATGAACACAGCCGGGAGGCACGGATGACTAAGTTATGAAGCCTTACCAAGTTGTTTGTATGGTGCCGCCAAGGTCAGCTCACTTGGCAAGTTCACAGATTTAATTGTCAGACCTTTTATACTAGTTTTATCTGATATTCTAAACGTCTGAAACCAAAATAGTGCCTAGAACATAGAATGCCCTCAAAAAAAAAATTGGCTGAATCAAAGAATTAACAAATCAAAGAAAGAATGCATTCACCTCATGCCCATTAAGAGACAACCCAAAGTCACTGCCAATTACTTTATCCAGAAGTGACATGGTAGGACTTATGTACTCAGAATCCAGTCCTTCCCTGTTACCTCAGGTCCAGGTGTGACTCCTCACCACCTCAATATCCACAAATAAATGATAATTCAAAAATCCCTAATACATCGCATACTCAAAAGTAAATAAGAAACAAGATAATTGTACAATTAAATCTCAGTTAAAAATGGAGAAAAAGAAAAAAATTGGCAGAATACTATTCCTTTGTCTCAGATCAGAATCTATGTATATACAGACATCTCTTTGTGTTTTAAGCATGTCAGCATTATTTGCAATTATTTCATTATCTAAAAAATACGAGAACGTGATAACACAAGAGAAAGTACAAATAACTAACCTCCAAAACTGTGGGGCTAGCATGGAATCACTGTGGGATGGAGGATAACAAGCCGTCCCCGTTCCAGGATGGGAAATTGGCAGTCTACACTGGGAGGAGCAAAGTCCCTGCTGAACTAGCTTGTGGTGCCTTCCAACTCAGTGACTACTTACCGTGAACATGTACTGTCAGTGTAACTGCCAAACTGTCAGAAATATAATTCACACACAGACAGGAAGCACGTGTCAAAGTTTTATTTAACTCATTAATGAGGGAACCCGCAATAGGAACTAATGGAAAAAGGAATGCTGATTAATGTCATACAGAGCCACAAAAATATAATTTCTTTTTGTATGAACTTTCTTCTCTGCTTTCCTCCTTCTCTCCCCAAAAATCATTTCACCTTATTGGTTTTCTATGCACTAGCCTCTAAATCTACAGAGCTGTAAAATTTCTGGGTTTTAAACAATTTTGTGTAGTATATCAAATAGCTGCTATTTTCTGAAAGGTCAACAGAGGGGCTCATTAAAAATGCTTGATGTCATTAAAAAGGCCATACGGTCACCGTTTTGCTTTGCTTTGGATACTTTTGCTGAACAGCAATGTGAAACCAAACGTAGTCTTTAAATTATATTAGTTATTCCAAATGGTCTGAAGTGCTTAAAAAAAGAAAGAAAGAAAGACTTTAACCCTAGCTTGGCCAGCCAAAAACAGTGAAAAAGCAAGCTTCTACCTAGAATTCAAAACCAGAAGCTAGACAAGGAAAATAAACATGCCATTCAAAAACTGTACTTAAATATACTAAAGATCGTTATGACAAAGTAACTTACAGAACTCTCACAGACAGCTTCTGGAGCTTCATGATGGAAATTGTTATTTTACCCCCCATCTGACCACTGTGGGCGTTCTACTAAGATAGCCCCTGGGCCACTCACAGGATCGTGTCTTGCGGCTTATCCACGTCACCTTCCTTCACCTTAATCTAACGGCACTCGTGCACATTTCAGACTGCAGTGCAGGAGCTGACAGCGCAGAAGGGGAGGTCAGGTTTCCTGTACCTGGATGTTCACCCCTGTGTGTGATCCCTCAGACAAGTCTAGGCTGTGGGATGGACGTGCTGACCAAGGAATGTGCAAAAAACAACAACAGAACACTTGAAATTGGTGATATCACCTCTTATACATACCCAATACTTTCCAAAACAGCAATTTCTGTGGTTAAGACAAATTGGTACATGGTCCCGTACACAAAAGCAGCTTCCATGACTGCTCTGTGCTCTGCAGAAGAGACGAGGGCGTGGGGGACAGAAGGGTTAGTGCGTGCGACTGGCCTCAGTTTCTGCTCTGAGCATGGACTGTCCTGCGTGCTTTTACAGTCTGCTACACTTAAAGAAAAATCCTTTGCAGCATCCCAGTTGGGTATTTAACTGCCTTTAAGTGCAGAGCGTTACAGAAGTTATAAAAGTCTATGCTATTCAAGGTAAGAGAAGAATTAAGAGGGAGTGGAAAACTACTTGAGAATATAATTTGTGACAAATTTGGGATAATTTTTTTCTAGTAGTAGGAAGAGAACATGAATGCACCATACAACTTTCTGAGTTATTTTTATGTCTGTGTATGTCTGTGTATATTGGTTCTGGGTTAGTTAACTATTAACCAAACATGCTTATTGACAAACAATCCTGCAAGCCATATTAAGGCTTATTAACAAAAACAGCTGTTCCCCCACCCTCTAGCCCATTTCCAATTCCCAAGGGACAACCACTTTCAACTCTTTCACTATCTCTTCTGTTATTTACCTCTGAGACTTTAAATGGCATTCTCATACTCCTCCTTTCTGATAAGAGAAAGACACATACATATTTATAAAAAGTGTCAGTATTATCTTTTGAGTTCTCACTATGGAAGTGATAAATTTCTTTTCTGAAACCCAGCACCACAGACATACCCAACAACTGTCTCCCAATATAGTTCTGATTTTTATAAGGCCAATACTCAGTATTTACATTGTTACAATTTAGTAAATAGTATTTACAGATGAGCCGTGCAATACAGAACCTCATTTCCTTTCTTAAACCTTGTCACTGCAGTTATTACTATCTTCTTTAATTTCTTGTTTTGATTTTTTTTCTTAATTTTGTCCCTAAACTCTTCCACAATTATCTACCCCTCTCAAGACTTCAAATATTCTCAGGCATACTACCCATTCCAACCTGGAGGCATTTCTGCGGAGCCTTCTGATTTGCTCCAACGCTGCTTCTCGGCCTGCTGCACACCAGCCGCCCTGGCAATTCTCTCCTTCTGTGGGCCTTCCCCTGCCACCCACACCTCCTTCCGTGCTCCCTGACGATTCTCTCCTTCTGTGGGCCTTCCCCTGCCACCCGCATCTCCTTCCACACTCCCTGGCGATTCTCTCCTTCTGTGGGCCTTCCCCTGCCACCCACATCTCCTTCCACGCTCCCTGGCGATTCTCTCCTTCTGTGGGCCCTCCCCTGCCACCCACATCTCCTTCCGCTCCCTTGCTCCCATTCTCTAGCACATTGCTGTGACAGCGGATGTGCAATGCACACTGTTTGCAATCCTACATGTCTGAAAGCATATTAATTCTACTTTTGCTATTAACTATCCTTGGCTCAGTAAAGAACATGAGGTTCAAATCATGTCTCCTGACAATTGTAAAAACATTGCTTCATTTCCAGCACTGCAATTTAGAAGTTCAGTGACATTCTGATTCTTGATCCTTGAATTCTAAACCATTTTGTCCCCCCTCTGGAAGATTTTTCCTAATGTTCTAAAACTGCAAACTGAGATGCCTTGTTGGGGCTCTGCCCCTTGGTGGGACTCGCTGTGCTGGGACTTAGTGGGCCTTTTCAATCTGGAAGTGCAAATCCTTCGGTTTGGGGACATTTTCTTAAACTATTTCTTCGATGATTCCCTCCTTATTTTATCTTCTCTTTTTTCCCTCATTGCCATTCTAGACAACTATCTTCCTCTCCCAGCACGTGCATCCCACATCACCACATTATTCCACCACCACCCAGCCTGGATCACTCCTCACTCCATGAAGAACTGAGCTGTGGCCACACTGTTACTCTCTCCAGTACCACCCCTGCCATAGAGCTTGGTAATTTCATTATCCACATAGATGATCCTTTCAAATCCCCAGCCTCCCAGTCCGTGGCCTTCTCTACTCTAGTGACCACTCTTCAACCTTCACACTCACTCCAGGCCGTGTTATTACCAACACCGCAGACCCCTCCACAATCTCCACGCCTGCCTTTCCCTACACACAGACGCACATCTCCGAGTCACCCTGTCTAGCACCCAGCTCTAAGCCCTCAGGATCTACATACAGCCCATAGATCCTACCACGTGTCACTGTCCTTCAACCTGCTCTGGCTCTCTTTTCCCTCCTAACTAAGCTAAAATTCCATGGTCAATCTTTATAATCATTCCCCTGCCCATTAGGCTAACAAACTCAGGTTAAGTCCAACACTCTGCCCAGTCTATTCTTACACTCACGAAAGTCAATATAGCTGGAAGGGGGGAAAAGAAAACACGAACATGCCAGCATCACCATGCTTGGGATCTCATTTTAAATTACTGCCCAGCAACCATTCTTTATTTCCAGGCCTCCTAAACAACTATTTCATCTCTTCCTTTCTCTTCTCAGACTAGTTGATGATTTTATTTCTAGTTCACTGAGAAAACAAAACCAACTTGAAAAATGAACCAAAAAACACTTCCACAAGCTCCCAGCACCAAGTCTGTCTACCCACCTACCCCTAGATGCCCACATCCTTTCTGGCCCCTCCTGTCACTACAGAGGAACCTCTGGGATCCCACCAGAAGCCCTGCCCTTGCTCACCAGACTCCGTTCCCTCTTGCCTCTCCAAGGCCTCACTCCAGTCTGCACGATGCATTCCCCCTTTCTGGCGCATCTTTCTCATCAACATGCAAATATACTCCCTAGAAAAGTCTTCTCTGGGCCCCACATGCTGTAACTTTTTCTCCTGTCTCTACAGTGTCTGCTTGCTCTCTCATTCTCCCTCCACCCCAGCTGTCAAGCATTCCCCCTAAGAAAGGTGCTTGCCAAGAGGTCACCAAAAACTTCCACATTGTGAAACCAAACGGCCAATTGGCAGTTTGTACTTTAATTAGCCTTTCAGCAGCATTTAACACTATGGTCACACTCTCTTCTTAGGGTCCAGCCTTTCCTTTGAGGCCCCCCTCCCCATACTGGTCTGTAAGTGCTGAAGTCCCTAATGAGTCTTTTCCTTTCCACCTCACCTCACTGTCTTAATCCCCCGTGGTCTCGCAGCTTTATTTTGAAAATTTATATCCCTAGTCTGTAGTTTAGTAATATCTAACTTCTTTGTTAATATCTCTTTTTTGTGTGTCTGATGGGTATTTACAAGGATGATGTCAAAAAGTGGATTCCAGAACTTCCTCTCCAAACTATTCCTTGTCATTTCCATCGAAAGGATCAGCAGTTCCACCTTCCAAGTAGCTCAGGTGCAAACCCCAGAGCCACTCTATGGATATTTCTCAATCCATATCCAACATGTCA
Source organism: Arctocebus calabarensis (assembly GCA_963573935.1). Classification (NCBI taxonomy): domain Eukaryota; kingdom Metazoa; phylum Chordata; class Mammalia; order Primates; family Lorisidae; genus Arctocebus; species Arctocebus calabarensis. The sequence goes on along the minus strand of CAUYON010012222.1, from coordinate 16,998 downwards.
GTGAATTCAGTTAGCTCTATCTCCAAAATCCTGCTAAAATCCAAATTTATAATAATTACCACCTTTATTGCTACCATGCTGGTCCACGCCATCCACCATCATCTTTTGCCTGCACTTTTACTGCAGTAAGTTCCTAATTTTCTGCCTTCCTCTGCTCTTATTCCTCCCAATCTAACAATATTCATCAAATACTACAAACACTATATCGGTACCATAAGCACTATAAGGAAATCAAAACAGAAATGGCTAACACTTTCAGAGCACCCACTGTACTCCTGGAACCTTTTTAATAATTCAAATGCATTTGATTCTCACAATAATACTAAGAAGTAGGCAGAGTAGTTTTCCCCAACTTAGGAGCTAGGAAATCTAAGCTCAGTAACTCATCCCTGGTACCCTGCAAGTAACTGAGCGGCAGAGAGTTGAACCAGCAGACTGGCTCCAGAGTTCCTGTCCAACCACTAAGCTGTGCTGTCTGTTCCACGAAAGATAACATAGTAGTAAAGATGCTTACATTTATTTTAAATATTAAGACTGTCCTCAGAAAATACACTATTTGAAGTACGTACAGAGACACAGCAAATACTAAAAGGAAAGAGATTAAATACCTGGTATTCCGATGGCTCTTACATATGAGAATATAATATTTTCTTTTCCTTTCAGCGCATTTTCTACATTCTGTAGGTCTTCTGGGGTGGTAACATATTTCACTTCATTAAAAAGAAGAGCACTGAAATACAGATACGATTAGTAGAAAAATAATGTATGTAATTAGTTACCTAATCAAAAGGAATTTATCTCCTTTGACCAAACCATTAGTAGTAAGAACTAAGCATTTTAATAATTGTGAATTCCGGCTCAGCACCTGTGACTCAACGAGCTGGGGCGCCAGCCATGTACACCTAAGCTGGTGGGTTCGAATCCAGCCTGGGCCCGCCAAACAACAATGACGGCTGCAACCAAGAAATGGCCAGGCGTTGTGGCAGGTGCCTGTGGTCCCAGCTACTTGGGAGGCGGAGGCAGGAGACTCGCTTGAGCCCAGGAATTGGAGGTTGCTGGGAGCTGTGATGCCACGGCACTCTACCCAGGGTGACAGCTTAAGGCTCTGTCTCAAAAAATAAATAAATAAAATAAAAATAATAATAATTGGGAATTCAAATCACTCTTTAGAACATCAACCAGGGACAGGTGTGAGAAATGTTGCTCACTCTCCATCACAATGACCTCAACAGACCTGGGAGCTGCGGTCACTAACACGCCAGATGAGCCCAAACGGATCTCTCCACCCTGAATGCTTCCAGCCCTTCAGACACCTGACAGCAGGCTTCTCTCCGAGGCCTGATTAGGTCTCATATGACCTAGACTTTGTCCACCTCTCCAGCCTCATTTTGCTCTACCATCCCTCATGCCTACGACACTCCAGGCATCCCTCAGGGCCTCTGTAGGCACAGGTGCCTTCCTGGGAAGCCTTCCCTCTGCTCATCACCTCAGAGAAGCCTTCCCTTCCCCAACAGGGAAGACTTGCAGAACTGGCTTTTCCTGGAGCATTTTCCTCTCATTTCACTATTTGATTCCTTCACACTACTTACAACAATTTATATTTACATACCTACATGTCTGTCCTTGCCTCTTATTAACAGATGTGCCCTTGGGGCAAGGATCTTGTGTACTTTATCACTATATACGTAACTACTTGGAACAGAACCCAAAATACTCTATTCTATGTAATTTTGTGGGTATGATTATCAATACATATTTGTTAAATAAATGAAAGAAAAAGAACAGAAATTATTTACTCCCATCCTTCATTTGAGGAAATGGAAGTTCAAACACTGAAGTGTCTACCCAAAAACCCATGTATTGAAACAAGGAGCCAGAACAGAACACCCAATAGGTGCTTCCACTTCTCGTCCAGGGATCTTCCCACTGGACCATCATTCTCCCAACTCATCTTGCCAATGTATAAATCAGACTAACTTACCATATGTCTTCATCCAAAATTATCCCATTCTTAGCTGTCTACTTCTATTTAGTCAAATACAGTTTCCCCTTACAGGAAACACGGCACTTCCCTCTAATATAGCAGTTCTCAAACTTTTTGGTCTCAAATTTCATAGCCTTAAAAATTTTTGTGGTCCCTAAAGAGCTTGTTTATGTAGCTTATATTTATCAATAATTGCAAAAATAAAAAATATGAATTTTTAAAATCTATTAATTCCTTTTGAAACAATAATCCTTGTGTGTTAACATAAACACTTATTTAACTTATTTAAAAAATAACTAAATTTTCCAAAACAAAAGGAAAATTTAATCAGCAGATGCGCATGATTTTACATTTTTGCAAATCTCTTTAATATAGGACTAAATAGACGACAACCAGATTCCCATCTATGCTCCCACATTCAATTTGTTGTCACGTCACGTATCGTGTGGCCTTTGGTGACCCCAGAGATGGGAGAATGAGAGTGACAGGACAGATAATGACTGACTATTATTAAAACAAGATCTTCCCTGAGTGGCACCCTGAAAGCACCGCCCTCAGTTACGCTGGCCCAAATGCTTTCCTGGTTATTACCAGTTTCTTCCACTTTTTAAAAGAAACATAAAACTTTATCTTCTATATATCACAGGGCCCATTTTGTTTTTAAAAGAAATTACTGAGCAGTATTCATTATGTACTAAATATTTTCATGTTTTCATTAAATTTCCAACAATGTATGTCAGATATTATTTATTTAGATATTGTCTATTCTTTAAAGGTAGCAGTGACAAAGCGTCATTAATAACAGTCCCAGTGCAGGGGATGCAAATGGTAGCACCCCATGCTCAGCAGTAATGCAGCTGACCCCCTCAGAGTTGCTGTGTTGCAATTTTGGCTGTGATTTCCAGCTGTAGGACCTTTGCGTCTCGTTCTCTGCCTCCTACGTTGTATCCACTCCAACTTCTCTTTGCTTACGCCAGGCAGAACCAGATTCTAGGATTTATAAATAAGAATCCTCCACTCCGTCTTGTTTAATTTTCATGGCAACTATCTGAAATTGGTACTATCATTAACCCCATCTTAAAGATAAGGTCAAGGGCTTAAAAAGGTGACCTGGCCTCATGTCCCAAAGCTCAGTAAGTGGTCATTATCCATGAGATAATGTAACCAAAACTAATGACATTCACCATCTAAGGCTCTTTGTGACTGCTCCCAGTGGCTTCCTAACTTTAACATATTCTCTAATGTTAATTTCCAGAATATGAGGATCCATTCCGCAGGCTGTGCTTCTTCCTCCAGCCCTTAGAAGGAGGAACACAGACAGATGGGTGGCAGGTGAAGCCTCTCTAGGGACTGTCTTGCGCTAATGATGGGGTAAAACAGCCCAGGGCTTTCTCTGCTCAGGAGTTTTTCCTGCCCAGAAAGGTTTCTTTTTCTTTAGCTTGCTTTTCCTGAGACTTTCTCTAACCAGATAAGATATGTGGCCAAGAGCTGAGTGGCTGTCAGAAATAAAAGGAATGAAGTCGTGTGTATCTGACCCGACTTGCAGAGTAGGAAGCCACTCAGTCTTTTTTCAGAGTCATCTTGCTATTTCTGTCACGACTCAAGTTTTAAAAAATTCAATGAAAAGAAAATATAACCTGCTAACTTACCACATCAAAACCCCCGGGGAAAAATAAAGATGGAGAGGAAGAGGGACAAATTGCTTTCAACTAAAGTAATTAGATGGTATATCATGACAAGGCAGATTCATTGGTAAAGAGAAATATCCTCAGGTCTTTTTTTTTTTTTTTGTAGAGACAGAGTCTCACTTTCTCGCCCTGGGTAGAGTGCCGTGGCGTCATACAGCTCACAGCAACCTCCAACTCCTGGGCTTAGGTGATTCTCTTGCCTCAGCCTCCCAAGTAACTGGGACTACAGGCGCCTGCCACAACGCCCGGCTTAGTTTTCTGTTTTGCAGTTTGGCCGAGGCCGGGTTTGAACCCACCACCTTCGGTATATGGGGCCGGCACCCTACTTGCTGAGCCACAGGCGCCGCCCCCCTCAGGTCTTTTATTAAGCACTTTCTAAATTAACGCAGATTTTTAAAAAAATAGGTAGGAATCACCTCTGAAAGGTGAGTTCAGAGTACAAGCAATAATAAAATTAACAAACTGAGTCCTTCTGTCATACATTGTATTTCCTCTTACAAGCTTACTTCTCAAAAAATTCTTATCAGAAAAATCTTAAAGGCTTAAAACTTAAGAGGATTTCTGTTCCTCCCATTTTTAACAACCAAAAAGTGAAGCTTCCAAATTCATCATCCACCAATCAAATATTCAAGTACCTGGTACACATCCTGTGCCATGTATGTGCTGTGGAAGCATGAAAAGGCCACAGTTTGGAAAGACAACCACCAGTACCAATTAACAGAGCTGCAAGGAATTCACAAGAATTTTTTTACTCAAATTTCCTAGTAAAAACTATGTCACCTTCAAACAGGAACCCACAAATCTACATAGGAACAAATCTGATACCCGAAAGAAATGAGTAACAGGTCAATACCTATTAAAAATAGAACGGCATGCGTACAGGGCAGGAGTCTCAGAGAAAGTTACCTCTAAAAGCAATTTTCCTCACAAGTTCTATAGTAACATCACCTAAATACTCAATACTCAGGCTCTGCTATCACTGGTAAAGAACAAAATATTAGCAGGAACTATGACAGGCAAAAATAATTCCTGTAATATTTTTGAAATTCACATTATCATGAGAAACTTACTATTTGACAAAATACAGTATTGTCCAAGAACATGAGGTGCCATGTCTTATTGAAGAGTTAATGAGATTTCAGTTTCTTACGGATGATCTTTCCTTTAAGCATCACTTGATGATTCTTAGGCATCAACAGTGAGCAGGTAAAGAAGAGCGGCCTTTCTCTGTGACTGCTGTCTCAGGGCAAATCTCCCCAACTGTCACAGCATGAGCTCACTTTTGTTTTTCCTTCTTAACTAAAAAAAAATAAAACTTCCTGCATTTATTAGGAAAAAAACCAACATTTGTTGAGCCCTGGGTAAAATCCCCAACACACTTTTACGTGTGTTACTTTATTTGATCTTTATAATAATCTCATGGGAATGCAATTATAACACATAGGGATAGGGGAAACAGACACTCAGAAAGGATAACTGCTCAGATCATACGGCAGAAGACAGGAAAGGGGAGACGCAAATACTCAGTTCACTCCTAGCTGCTTCGTCTATCACACAACCTTCCAAACTGCATGAAGTGGTTGCCGGGGCTGGGAGGAATGAGGGATGGTTAAGAAGGAAGATATTTAGGGCAGTGAAAATGCTCTCTTAAACTGTAATAATGGATACGTGTCATTATACATTTGTCCAAACTCACAGAATGTACACAGCCAAGAGTGAACCCTAAAGCAAACTATGGATTCGGGGTGATTATGACACATCAATGCAGGTTCACTAATTTTTCACAAATGTACCAGTCTGGTGGGCGGTGTTGACAATGGGGGAATCCGCGAATGTGTGGGGTGGGGGTTATACGGGAAATCTCTATACCTTCCCCCTTAATTTTGCTGTGAACCTATAAGTGCTCTAAACAATTGTCTTAACACAAAACAAAACAAAACACCGCTAGAGTACACACAAACACACACAAATTCAGGCACATGGGAAAACACCACGTATGGCATGAGAAGATTCATTATTAAGCTGTCAACTAGGGCGGCACCTGTGGCTCAAAGGAGTAGGGCGCCAGCTCCATAGGCTGGAGGTGGCAAGTTCAAACCCAGCACTGGCCAAAAACTGAAAAAAAAAAAAAAAAGTCAACTATCTATTTCAAATTGTAGATAAAACCAGCACATTATACCCCATGATTGCATTAATGTACACAGCAATGATTTAATAAAATAAATAAATTGCTAAGCAAAAAAAAAAAAAAAAAAAAAAAAAGAAAGAAAAAGATGTCAACTATCCCTAAAATAATTTATAAATTTAGGCAAAAGGGGAAAAAAGTACACAAACTGATTTTAAATAATAAACATATATAAAATGTGTGTATGTGTGTATATATATATAACATAATACATAAACAAAACAAAACAATTCTAGCAATTCTGAAAGGAGAAGTATGAAGGGGCACATATTACCTTATAAAGCCTCAAGAAATTAAGTCAATGGTGCTGGTATATGAATAAACAAAAACAGAAAATCCTCAAACAGCTGCAAATCCATGGACACTTGAAATATAAACAAATTATATTTCCTATCTCTGTCACCAAGGAGAATAGCAAACTGCATGAAGTCAGGGGTCAACCCCGGGAATGGATCCCAGAGGGGACTGAATTCCCAGGCCTGAGGGAAGATTCCAGACCAGGGAGCTCCCTTTCAGTCAGGTAACTGCTCGGACTAAGAACTCTTTCTGCACTGACTGAGCAGGTACAGAGCCGAAGACTCCAGAAAAAAAATCAGGCTTGGATAAGAAGGCAGCCACAAACTTCAAAAGTCTCACTGAGAATAGCAAAGATGAGCTTCTTACACCTGGTTCTCTAGTCTGAATATCTGTGTCCTGCCAAAATTCATATGTTGAGATCCTAACCCACAATGGGATAGTATGAGGAGGTAAGGCCTTTGGGAATGAGATTAGTACCCTTAAAGCAGAGACTCCTGTCTCTTCTGCCATGTGAGGACACAGGGAGAATGTTGAAAAATGAATTTCTGCTATTTACAAGCTAGCTCCCCAGCCTAGGGTGCTTTATGTAATAGCCTGAACAGAGTCAGACACCTGGCAGAGCCCTCCCTCCACAGCTAGGGTCAAAAGCACCCGCATGACCACAAGGTCTTATTGAGGCATTTCCCGCTTTTCTTTTTCTATTTTTGGCCAGGGCTGGGTTTGAACCCACCACCTCTGGCATATGGGGATGACACCCTACTCCTTTGAGCCACAGGTGCCACCCAGCATTTCTCACTTTTTTATAAAAATATGTACATTTTTCTGATTCCTTTTACATTAGTGAAAATTTTAGATTCTTAATGTAAGAACACAGAATAATGATTTGTATAAATACTTACATATATGATGTTAAAAGCTAAAATATTTTAATGAATTGTGGTCGCTCAAAATGAAATCAGGCCAGACAAGGTGGGGCACATCTATAAGCCCAGTATATTGGGATGCCAAGGCCAGAAGATCACTTGAGGCCAGGAGTTTAAGAGCAACCTGGGCAACACAGCAAGTCATCGTCTCTACAAAAAATTAAAAAAAAAAAAAAAAAGCCAGGCTTGGTGGCACACACCTGTAGTCCCGGCTTCTCAGGAGGCTGAGGCAGAAGAACTACTAACACCCTGAGGTTTGAGGTTGTTGTGAGCTATGATGACACCACTATGATCTTAGCTAGGCACACTGTCATCACTAGTCTGGCCAACAGAGTGAAACCTTGTCTATAAATAAATGAAACAAAATGAAACAAACAGGTAACAAGTAAATAAGTCAACGGATATGCCTGTACTTACAAGAGAACGTGAGCGACAATGGCATTCACATCAAACAAGGTGTCAGTAGGAAATTCTCTGAGCAGTATGTTGCCTCTATAAAAAATTTTAAAACATGTTACAGAAATATCTCATTAGAATTCAATTTACCTTTCTATCTAGGTTAGAAGTTCTTTGATGTCAGAGCCTGTGTCTTACCCCTGCACCCCACGTGCCTATGCTGGTACATAATACACGCTCATATTTATGATCTATACACTCAGTAAATACACTGACTTTTAAAAGTTTAGGCTCTGGACTTGGCAAAAAGACTGGTTAAAAAAAAAAAAAAACAAACCTTGAATCCAATCTCAGCTTTTTACCAACCTTCCTTTAACAACCACACATACAGATTCCCCAAACTAGGCTGGAAAGAAGATGAGCAGGAGAGAAAGAAGGGTCCCCAGCAGGAAGAAAGGAGAGAAAGGAATCTCTCTAGTCTTCCCAGGCCAAATGCAAAGGACCTGAGAAAGCTCCGCAGACTGACAAAGTCAAGTGCAGAGGAATCTTTAGCTGCAGCACTGGGTGGGATTTACATCATACCTAGACACAGACCTGCTCAGAAGACTAAATTTGCTGACTGATTTACCAATTTACTAATGGATTTACTAATCTAACCCCACGTACCTACCAGGCATGTACAGTAGTTCACTTAACAGTCTTATGTTATATTCCAAGCACCCTGTGAGGTAGGTATTACTCTCCTCGTTTTATAAATAAAGAAGTTAAAGTGCAGTGATTTCAGGTAACAAATCTATGACTTGACTTTCTGTTAAGCTTCACATGACCCACACTATGTACAACTTTATGCCGGCTCAGGGACAGATATTTTACATACTGGAATATTCTAGAAGTATAGCTTTATTTTTGTCCGTTGTACTCAAAAAACAAAATCTGCTTACCTGAATAAATATGCTTTCATCAAATCTTTTTCTTTTCCACAGTATCTTGAAGTTTCTTCTTTGACACAATTAACCTTTAAAAGATTATATTTAAGGTTTAGCATGTATCAAAAGGTCAAATTTCCTGGATAGGGAAACACGAAAGAGATTAAACACTGCAGCTTGCCTCCAGGTCAAACTTTGTATTTTAATTTTTCCTGATTTGGATGCTGTAATTGCTCACTTATTCAAGTGTGTGAGATAACCCAGAGAAAGGCCCTTTCTGCCCCTAAGCGTTATAGTTAATTAATCCTAGGAGTTGATATTTAATTCAATCTTATAGAACAAGTAGGAGGTGACCAAGCAGGAAAGGAGGGACACACTGGAGGGAAGACAAGGCGTCAGGGAGCAGAGAGGGTGGTGAGGGGGATCAGGGGAGCGTCTCAGCCCCAGCAGGTGGAGCTTGGGGTGGCAGGCACCTCCGTTTCCTAACTCAAATCCATCCTCTTGTCTTGTTGTGCAACAGAGATTTGCTAAAGGTAAGCACCTCATGAAAAGGCTTTGCTGGGCTCCCCAACAGCCAGGAATGGCCAAATAGTGCCAGGACAGTTCCCTGGATGGAATTCCTGGAAGCCTCTTAACAGGGGGAGGACTGACACTGTGGCTCTTGCTCCTTTTTGACTGAAAACAGACAAGACCACTAGCATACAAACAGTGATCACAAACTGAAGGCATCTTTAAGGAAAGGAAGAAATTACTTGCTAAGAACAGCGAAGCAGAAAAGATGGACTTGAGTCCCAGGTGATACCAGAGCAGCCACACTGGGCCTGCATTATTTAATAAGTAAATACAAGGACAATAAAAAAAATAAAAATATCAAAAATTATAAGGACAATCCTGGTGGCATAATGAAGATAACACAGAAGGCAAAAGAGCACAAAATAAGGAGGTGGGTTAAAAGAAAACCACTTTAGTGTGGGTCAAGGATGACAGGGGGCCTGAACGCGGCCGGGTGGAGGTGGGGAGAAGAATGAGAAGAGAGTCCAGGAGTGTCCAGACAGGACAAACGGGCAGCACCAACATAACCACCCAAAACCAGGGCTAGAAGAAGTTACTTGGTTTTGCCTTTGGTAAGGTTTTTGTCTATTTGAAGATAAGGTCTCTTACTGCTGTTTAATTTTCATAAGAGTTGGAGAATGACAACAGGGAAGTGATATTTGTTTAAATGGGGAACTGACATTCGGAACAGATATCAGGAATAGAGAAGCGGAACTAAAAGAAAACTGCCATAACCAATAGGTGAATTCTAGTGTCTGTAATTCAAGAAAAATTTTTAAGTCAGCTCAACATATATTTGATCACCTACCATATGTCAGTCACTGTTCTAGTCACTGGGGACACAGGTAAATTCCAAATAAAAACCTACCATTAGAACTTACATTCTAAAAGCAGAAACAATTAAAAGACTAATTAATATCTAATATCTAAAAATTATAAGGAGATAGTTTGTGATAGGGTGGTTTAGATAGGTAATCAGGGAAGGCTTCTCGGAGGTGACATTTATACAGAGAACCGAAGTAGTGAAGTAATACTCACAAACACACAGACACAGCAGAGACGAGCTCTACGCAGAAGGGAACACCTGTGGGTCGTGACGCTGTACAGGAACTGTATTAAAGGCTCGCGGCATTAGGAAGGTTGAAAACCACTGTGCTAAAGCCTGGTGATAACAGCACCTCTAGCAGGTTCAAGTAGCAGAAAGGTGACCAGGATGTGGCAGGAACAAGCTGAGCAAGGTAGAGGGGCAGGAAACAAGGAGCCCACGGTAGCAGGAGCTTCGGTTTTCTAATAACTGTGACAGGAAGCCTTTCCAAACAGGGTGGCAAGGTGTTCTGATATATCTGACTACAAGTAGAGAAGTCTGTCCTGGGACTAGCGGGGAAAGGGCCACTGTTACAAGGTCAGTGCAGTTTCCAGAGAAGTGATGACGGGAGACGTCGAAGGTCAAGTACAGAAACTGGCCAGATTCACAAAGTTTTCATTGCCGAACCTGGTAATAGATGGATTGGTTATGAGAGAAAGAAGAGTGAAGGATGATGTTTTTGTTTGAAAATCTCATTTAATACAGGGATACAGACAAGGGTGAGGCATCTCCACTGCCGCGGATGACGGAGGGGCCGGGAAGCGGCCATGGCGACACCAGCTACGATCAGGCTGGTCTGAACCCGGCCAGTGACACTGGAGCCAAAAAGAACAAAAGGAAACAAAAAAGAAGAAAGAAAAAGGCCACGGGACAGATTCAAGCCAGGATCAGCCTGTGAAGGCGAACTCCTTGCCAGGAGAGAGGATGCAGGGAGTAACAGAGGCCCCGGAGCTGTTCTCGTCGAGTCGGGGACCCCCGAAGCCACAGAGGTGGCAAGTGAGGAAAGCTGCCTGTCTGGGATATGCAGCCGTCCCCAAACTGGGTGAAGCAGTGAACACCCACAGTCTCACGGAGCCTGACAAAGACAACACCCGGAAGGGGACAAGGGTGAAAGCCTGGGGCAGGCCTGGGGGGTAGGGGACTGAAAAGTTCTTTCACTGAAAGAACTGCACACCCTCCTGAATGAGTACCCTGTGGAAGATAAGGCCAACATGTCCCAACGTGCTTCCCCAGGAATTTCTCTGGTGGGCTCTCCAGCCACTAGGCTGGCTCCTCCAGAAGCACTGTGCTGAGTGGTCTCAAGTTGGAAACCATCTGCGTTTATTAGCACCATCTCAGCAAACATCCACATCTGTGACACAGAGAAGATGGTGGAGATTAATTTCTGAGTACACAAGAAGCTGTGCTCCAGCCCGGCACCTGTAGCTCAGTGGTCAGGGTGCCAGCCACATGCACCTGGGCTGGTGGGCTCAACCCCGGCACAGGCCTGCTAAAACAATGACAACAACAACAAAAAATAGCCGGGCGTTGTAGCGGCCGCCTGTAGTCCCAGTTATTTGGAAGGCTGAAGCAAGAGAATCGCTTAGGCCCAAGAGTTTGAGGTTGCTGTGAGCTGGGACTCTACCACAGGCAACATTATGAGACTCTGTTTCAGAAAAAAAAGAAGCAGCTGTGCTCCAAAAGAGTGGTGGCTCCAATCCCGATCTGAGAGCGAACCAGGCAGGGTCACCTGCACAGCATTTCCCAAGCTATTTACACTGCCAGCTGGTGCGACCGAAGCCAGTGGCACCAGCAGGGGCTGCCATCAATCCCTTGGGAGCTCACTGAAGCGCTCCCACCTGCATGGAAACGTCACCATCCAGTGTGCAGCAAAGCTCTACCAACTGTCAGACTCCCGAGACAGCTGGGCTGCGACCAGTAGGAACAAAGGACCTTCCAGTAGTGCACCAGCTCCTCACCAGGTGCCTGAGGCAGCTTCACCTCACGCCAGTCAGGAGTCAGAAGCCAGGAGCAGGCAGAGCACTGGTTCCACCCCAGGAGAGAATCATCCACATCTTCACGACGGAGAACGCAAATGGAGGGTGACGGGTTTCCTGAGCTTTTACACACCTCCCTCCACCATCATGAACCATCTGATCCATCAGAGTCTCAAAAGTTGTTCATTCTTCCTACAATGTACAAACCCAGACCTGTCTTCTAGATCCCAGGGGGGAAGCCCTTGTTCTTGCCAGAATGAAAGGGTTGGACATGTTCAATGTGCTGGATCTCTTGGAGAACAAAACGTTCCTGAAGAGGCTCAAGTTCAGTGGAGGAGATAGAGACCTGCGATTTTACCTTCCCAACTGCAAACACCAGAGTGGGGGCAGGGAAGGCTGGGCTGGTGCTACAGTAACCAGTCGCCAGTGAGATTCTGGATAAAGCCACTGAGAATTCCAACCAGGAAACAGAACCACACAAACTGGTACCATTTTCACAAATGTGAGAATCTCTATCAAAGGGAACAGAGCTGAACTGGCTTTACCAGATAGCCAGTGAACTTGATGGTCTTATCGCAACAGCATGGGCTGTCCCCTTTAGCAGTGTCTCTGGTCCCCGTTTTCTCGTTAATCACATCCTCGTGCAGCTGTGATCATGGGGATGTAACTGCAGAAAACTAGCTCATGATTGGCACTATGGAGTTAACAGGTGAATAATAATAAAAGTGTATATTATATATGCAAGTATTTTAACTATCTTTCATGTTCCAAATGTAAATATATATATGTATATACACACACATACTAAGATAGCTAACACTAAATTTCTTTGGTTATCATTTGTATAATGTATCTTTCTCCTTCATTCTCTTTGAAGACTCTGAAGCCTTTATTTTAGTGGCATTTCTAAGCAGCACTCTGTTGGATTTGGTGGTTGTATTCAGCTTGATGTTCTCGGTCTTAACTAGAACATGTAGTGCATTCACATTTTAGTGTTTCCTTTATCTACCTCTGTCTCTTGCAATCTTAACTTCTGCAAAGTCTTACATGCTTCTTTTTAGGAAGTCTTTCCCAATACCACCTGGGAATTTCCACCTCAAAAATTAGATACAGGCTTTCTTTCCTTTAAACTGTAACTGTACTTTATTTGTATCTCTTCTATTATAGTGATCAGCTTCTGCTAATTTAAAATAAAATAACTTGTGAATATGTTTTATTTTCCTTATTTAGGCTATAAACTGTCCACAGGGAAGAACAGAGTCTTCATCTTCATTCTATCCAAAAGAAGACTAAAGGCTATAAGCTCATTTCAATCTCACAAATACGTAAATATTTGGAGTGCATCTGCTATGCACCAAGCACTGAGCTAGGTACCAACATGGGTCTGTCTGATGCCCACCTGTCTCCTGTCCAAAGAGCTCAGCATCCTCACCATAAAACAGTGTCCGTATGTCAGTTCTTAAGTGCAACAGCCTGGGCAGGAAGCTGAATATTAATATTCTACTACAGTTACCAGATGCACAGTTACTAGTCTACCAGTTACTAGAGAATTACCTCTTCTCAATTTCACACCAACCTAATATGTAATTTCTAAATTTCAGCTTAAAATTGTATTCAAAGATCCTTGGAGATGAGTGTCATCATTTTAAATGAGACCTCTACAAATGCATAAATGGCACATTAAAAAAAATCTTCTTAAAAAAATCACACACCCAAGGTCAGTTAACCTTTCTATGTCTCCTGTCCTGGGAAATGTAGCTAGAGTCTGAGAGAGACAAGATCCATGTCTTAGTGAAGGGAAATGAATGAACTGGGAAGACACACACAGAAGGCCAGGGGGACGCTAATCCAAAGGAATCTAACCTCAGGGGTTACTGCTCATTCAGCTTCCTGGGGTACAAATTCTATACTTAAGTTAAACAAAAGGCTACACAGCTATCTGATCCATGATGCATGTGGAAATTTTCCATAATACTCCATGGAAAGTTCGAACATTTTTTGAGAAAAAAAATAAGTAATTTCAAGTTGAGTTGTCCTAACTTTGCTCTAAAAATAAATGTGAGATACCTAAACATCAGCAATTATAAAGACTAAGAAGAAAAGAAAAACATTCTTTAGTTACTTCAATTTTGTTACTTTCATTTGCACTAATAAAAATTTAATAAATAGTTGAATTTTGAACTATTAAGAAATATTCGTCAGGCAAAATGAAACATCTAACTATCTAACTATAGCTTTGAAAGAGGACACAAAAGGTCCAATAGTATGATTTATAAAAAAGAAGGTAAACTCTAAGCTAAAAACTTATAAACAACTTTTTTCCCTCTATATGTACCACGTTATACAATAATCTGAAATTATCTTTCTGTGCTTGTTTATTTTTATGAAAAATATATTTTTTCAGTTTGGAAACACATGTAGAACAAAAGTATTATAAGACACTTAGTCTTAATCCATATACATTGTTCAATATGTCACTAATTTCACTAATGTAGAGTAGAAGTATCTTTCTACCTTTGCAACTGAAATTCCATACTCCTGGAGAGGTTGAACAGCCTCTTTCAGTTCTTCAAGAAATACAGATGTACTTGGAGAACCTAAAATAAGATATATTTCATGAACGTTTGCAAATCAATTGCCCCTTAAAAAAGATGAATTTTTAAAATTAGAGCCAAAATATGCAGACACAGAAAAATATATTTATTTGTCCAACCAGCCAACAATAGCCAATAACTAAGGGATTGAACACAGCCAGTTACAGATTTTCCTATAATTATCGAGACACAATTATAATAAAGGAAGCAACAGACATGGGGAAATGTTCCCATCATTTCACTTACTAAATCTAAGAAAAGTATTTTTAAGAGAAGAAGACCTAAGTAAGACTATTGCAATTAGTTACGTTCAATATTATATCAGCTAATTCAGTATAATTAACAATATAAAGCAGAGTGTTAAACTAAAGCATTACTAACACATTTAAAGTTTTAAAAAAAACTTTTAAAATATTTACATGCAAAGAGCATGAGGAAGCCTACTCCCAGGAACGACCAGATGAAATTCAGCCATCAAGTCAGCAGCTAATTCCTACCTAGTGTTTACTACACAGTAAGTAAATTATAAGTATACTTTATGTAAGGCTCACAACAAACTTAAAAAGTACTGCTGTCTCTTCATAAGTGATGAAAAGACATATAGGTCACACCATAGGCCAAGTGGCAGAGCCCAGATTCAAATCCAGGCAGGCAGGTTACAGTAACAGCTTTCCAGCACATATTGATCCTGATAGCAAGTTGCCACTGAGCTTACTGACTGAACAGCAATCCCAACATCACAAGAATCATACTAGATTTTAAAAAACACTTACCAGCTTGACAAAAATAAGCCAAAGAGGCTTTTCCTGGTTGCAATGTATTGAAATATTTCTGAGGACTTAGTTCTGGTAGAGAGTTTGCTGTGGACTTGCAAAAGATGCATGTTATGACAACACAAATTCCAGCTCCAAACACACTGCAGTTGGAAGACATCGTGGGCCGCGGCGCACTCACGCGAGCAGGAGTTTGGTCTGCTCCGTTCCCTGCTGTGCTCTGCTGCCCATGACGATACTTGGCACAGAGTAGGGGTTCACCAAAGTTCTGCTGAATGAATTTGTAAAATGAATCAATGAAGTAAAACCTACAAAAAGAAAAGTTATTACTTACATTATTTAATTTTGCTGGCTCTTTACTATCTCCTTCTAGTAAAAGTTTGAAGGAGAGAGGATATATGAAGGCTTTCCAGAAAACATCCAGTCATTGTTAACAGTACTTTTCATATGACATGGCTGGTACCTTCCAGACAGCTCTCATATAAAAACGCTGATTCGGCTCAGCGCCGTAGCACAGTGGTTACGTTGCCAGCCACATACACTGAAGGGGGCAGGTTCAAACCCGGTCCAGGCCAGCTAAACAACTGCAACAAAAAATAGCTGGGCATTGTGATGGGCGCCTGTAGTCCCAGGTACTTGGGAGGCTGAGGCAAGAGAATCGCTTAAGCCTAAGAGTTTGAGGTTGCTGTGAGCTATGACGCCACAGCACTCTACTGAGGGCGACATAGTGAGACTCCGTCTCAAAAAAAATAAATAGAATAAAATAAAAACGCTGATTTGATATTACTACTGATTTGTTTTGATACTTACAAAGATAGCAAGGATACCTAGAAAATAACTAAGTATTTCGAATTTGAAAGATATTTACTGGAGTATATTAAGCTAATTGTCAGTTTTAAGGGTTCTAAAATTCCCAAACATTCTCCAATCCATCTTTTAAAGTGGTCATTTTATCTTTGTCTATTCATAGCTGATTTATAATAAATACTCAATAGTTACTTAATATCAGTAACATAGGAGACATCCAAAATATGTCTCATATGTGCAGTTTCTTTGTACTATAAATCCCCTAGAAGACACCTGTTATAACTAAGAACATTCCTTCTAAACATACATAAACATTTATAATGTTTAAGCATTAGATTGCTATATGCTGCTTAGAAATGTAATACCTTTCTTACCTTTTCAGCTCATACTTCAATTTGACTCTATGTCCAGAAACCCTCCTCCCCGAACCCTTTCTGCCTTGCTGCCCTTGCACCTGCTGTCAATTCTCTTTGTTTTCTATTCTGCTACTTTCACATTTTTCTTAAGCAACTTCAAGATATTCTACTGATGATCTATGTTATCCTAGTTTACAAAAAAAGATAGCTTAGAAAAACTAGTGTAATATACAAATATCACACTTCTAGAGGAAAAGATATATCCACAGGTACAGATAAGAAGTTTGTTTTAATTTTTTTCTTAATTTCAAATAAGACTCATATCTTTTTTATTTTTTTTATTTTTATTTATTTTTTTTGAGACAGAGCCTCAAGCTGTCACCCTGGATAGTGCTGTGGCATCACAGCTCACAGCAACCTCTAATTCCAGGGCTCAGGCGAGTCTCCTGCCTCTGCCTCCCAAGTAGCTGGGACTACAGGCGCCCGCCACAACGCCCAGCCATTTTTTGGTTGGAGCTGTCATTGTTGTTTGGCGGGCCCGGGCTGGATGCGAACCCACCAGCTCAGGTGTACGTGGCTGGCACCTTAGCCCGTTGAGCCACAGGCGCCGAGCTGAGAAAAGTTTAACTTTTTTCTAAAGTTCCTGGTGATTGTGTAAAGCCATGTGGCTGGGATG
>CAUYON010012221.1:0-69121 GCA_963573935.1 Arctocebus calabarensis | reverse complement strand
ATTGAAAATATTGATAAATCTTTAGAAAATCTAGTGGACATTTTTAATCCTTTCATCTCTGTAGAAGTTGAACTTTGATAAAAAGTTTCTGGATGAGTTTATTTTGCGTCAGAGGATTACACTGGTCATTATGAAGGATAGTTCTGAGAATATCCTGGAGAGCAGGTTTAATTATAGCAAATTTCTGCAACATGTGGAC
This sequence comes from Arctocebus calabarensis, assembly GCA_963573935.1. NCBI lineage: Eukaryota > Metazoa > Chordata > Mammalia > Primates > Lorisidae > Arctocebus > Arctocebus calabarensis. The sequence continues at coordinate 68,922 of CAUYON010012221.1, read as the reverse complement.
GTCATTAAAGTATTTAATTTATCCACCATAAATGAAACTAAGTTTAGCTGGATACAGGATTGTGGATTGAAAGATACTTTGTTTTAGGAGATTAAAAGTCGATGACCATTCTCTTCTGACTTGAAAGGTTTGATCAGAGAGATTTGAAGTTATTTTAATATTCTTCCCCTTGTAGGTTATGGATTTCTTGTGTCTGGTGCTTTCAGAATTTTCTCCTTAATTATGATGTGCCTATAGGATGTCTTATTCACGTTGAGTCATGCTGGGATTCTGAAACTGTCTGCTATCTGAATTTCAGAATCTCTTGGCGTGTCTGGAAAGTTCTGTTTCATAATCTCATAAAGAAGAGACTCTGTGGCTTGTGACACAACTTCATCATTTTCATGTATTCCTATAATGTGAATACTGGTTTTCTTGGAGTTATCCCAGAGCTGTCTGGTTTGGGAGTGTTCGAAAGCTTTGTCTTCAATGTCAAAAATCTTTTCTTCTGCTTGGATGAATTCCCCAAATAGATATGAGTCCTTATTGTATGATCTCCCTGTACCTTGGGCCTATAACTATTGCAGCATGTTTTATAATTCTTTAATTTAAAAAGGAAAACAAGTTAAACAAACCTGCTGTTTCCTTCTACTAGAATCTATGCTTCTAGAAGGTTGACACTTTATCTCATTTGTCTCCTGACTCTACTGATCATCCCCAAATTATGGCATCTGATAGAAATTCATTAAATGTCTGCTTTGCCATCTAATATTTGTATGCTTTAAGGATTAGTTGACCTGCAGAGAACATGCTCCTCTCTTTCCTCCCTAATGAATATTCTTTCTTATGTCCCTGATCATATTAAATATGACCTACCATATGAGTCCTGATTACTCACCTGGGTTTGGAGTATCAGCTCCAAATTCACTGTAGTGTCTGGTTCATCTCAGTGTCTTTTATCTCAGATTGAGCCCTAACCAGTGTTCTGGTTCATTTCAGTGTCTTTTTCTTCTTTATCAAAGCAGCTGGTTACTGATATAAAGTATTTCGATTAAGGGACAGGAAATAAACTGGAGCCAGTAAAATCTCATTTGAGTCATTTCTCTCCTGATTAACAACAGTTGGGAAGTTGAGCAAGACACTTGACCTTTTCCATCTGCAAAACAAAGACAATACCAGCTGAATTGCTGCTTAAAGAATAAATTAGAAAATAGATGCTAATTTTTTTTAAATTGCTTAAATATATATCCTAAATGTTAACAAATACTTGCCTTTTCCTATCAGTGAGGGACTGAGTTGTACTGAGTCAAAGACTGTACTAATTATTAAGAGAAAGGCAATCTTGGTTTTTAGGAGGTTTCATTCACTGTTGAATTTTGCAAAAAAAAAAAAAAAAGAAAGAAATTTCAAGGACTTATATAAAATCTTAAAAAAAATAAAAATAACACTACTTATAGAAATATGGTATTTTATATTATTCTTTATTTTTTTATTTTTTTATTAAATCATAGCTGCATGCATTCATGCAATCAAGGGGTATAATGTGCTGGTTTCATATACAATCTGAAATGTTTACATGAAACTGTTTAGAATACCCTTCATGGCATTTTCTTAGTTATTGTATGAAGACATTTGTTCTGCATTTAATAAGCTTCATCTATACTCTTCTAAAATGCACCATAAGTGTGGCCCCATCAATTACCCTTCCTTCACCCCAACATCTCCCCTCCCCTCCCTTCCCATATTCTTGTGCTATAATTGGGTTATAGCCTCCATATGAAACCTTCAAATTAGTTTCATAGTAGGGCTGAGTACATTGGATACTATTTCTTCCATTCTTGAGATACTTTGCTAAGAAGAATATGCTCCAGCTCCATCCATGTAAACATGAAAGAGGTAAAGTCTCCATCTTTCTTTAAGGCTGCATAGCATTCCATGGTATACATGTACCACAATTTATTAATCCATTTGTGAGTCTATGGGGGGGCTTCTTCCATGACTTAGCAATTATGAATTGGGCTGCAATAAACATTCTGGTACAGGTGTCTTTGTTATAATGTGACAAAGACACTTTGTTTTTGGCCTTCTGGGTATATACCTAGTAAGGGAATTATAGGATCGAATGGCATGTCTATTTTTAGATCTCTAAGTACTCTCCAAACATCCTTCTGAAAGGAACATATTTGTGTGCATTCCCACCAGCAGTGTAGAAGTGTTCCCTTTTCTCCACATCCACACCAACATCTCTGGTTTTGGGATTTTGTCATGTGGGCTAATCTTACTGGAGTTAGATGATATCTCAAAGTATTTTTGATTTGCATTTCTCTGATGATTGAGGATGGTGAGCATTTTTTCATGTGTCTGTTGGCTGTGCACCTGTCTTCTTTAGAGAGGTTTCTCTTCAAGTCCTTTCCCACGCTGAGATGGGATCACTTGTTCTTTTCTTACTAATACTTTTGAGGTCTCTGTGGATTCTGGTTATTAAACCTTTGTCAGATGCATAACCTGCAAATATTTTCTCCCATTCTGAGGGCTATCTGCTTGCTATACTGCTTACTATGTTCATAGCCATGCAGAAGCATTTTAGTTTGATCAGGTCTCAGTAGTGTATTTTTGATACTGCTTCAATTGCCTGGGTAGTCCTCCTCATAAAATATTCGCTCAAGCCAATTCCTTTAAGAGTTTCCCCTGCACTTTCTTCTAATATTTTGATAGTTTCATGTCTTATGTTTAAATCTTTAATCCAGTGAGAGTCTACCTTAGTTAATGGTGAGAGGTGTGGATCCAGGTTTAATCTTCTACAGGTCGCCAGGCAGTTCACCCCAAACCATTTGCCAAATAGGGAGTCTTTTCCCCACTGAATGTTTTTAATTGACTTGTCAAAGATCAAGTAACGGTAAGTAGCTGGATTCATCTCTTGGTTCTCTATTCTGTTCCAAACATCTACCTCTTTGTTTTTGTGCCATGCTGTTTTCATTACTATTAAATTATAGTACAGTCTCAGGTCTAGTAGTGTGATTCCTCCTGCTTTGTTTTTATTTCTGAGTCATGTCTTGGCTATTCGAGGTTTTTTCTGATTACATACATATAAAACGAAGTATTATTTTTTCAAGGTCTTTAAAATAGGACAATGGAGCTTTGATAGGAATTGCATTAAAATTAGAAATTACTTTGGGTAGTATAGACATTTTTTGATTCTTCCCAGCCATGAGCATGGTATATTTTTCCATTTGTTAACATTTTTGGCTATTTATTTTCTTAAAGTTTCATAGTTCTCTTTATAGAGATCTTTCACATCGTTTGTTAGGTAAACTCCCAAACATTTCATCTTCTTTGGCACTAGTATGAAAGGAATAGAGTCCTTGACACTTTTTTCGGCTTAGCTATTGTTGGTATATATAAAGGCAATAGATTTATGGGTGTTGATTTTGTAGCCTGAGACATTGCTGTTTTCCTTGATCACTTCTAAAAGTTTTGTAGTAGAATCCCTGGTGTTTTCTAGATATACAATCATGTCGTTTGTGAAGAGTGAAAGTTTAATCTCTTCTGACCCTATGTGGACCCTTGATCGACTTTTCTTCCCTGATTGCAGTGGCTAAAACTTCCATTACATTGTTGAGGAGCAGAGGAGATAATGGGCAACTTTGCCTGGTTCATGATAGAAGCGGAAATGGTTTCAATTTAACTCTATTCAATATGATATTGGCTGTGGGTTTGCTGTAGATGGCCTCTTTCAGTTTAAGAAATGTCCCTTCTATACCAATTTTTTTAAGTGTTCTGATCATGAAGGTATGCAGGATATTGCCAAAAGCATTTCTGCATCAATTGAGAGAATCATATGGTCTTTCTTTTTAAATTTGTTTATGTGCTGAATCACATTATAGATTTACGTATATGTTACCAGCCTTGAGACCCAGGGATAAAGCCAACTTGGTCATGGTGTATAATTTGTTTGATGTGTTCTTGGATTCTGCTTGTTAGTATCTTGTGAAACATTTTTCCATCGATATTCATTAGTGATATTGGTCTCTAGTTTTCATTTCTTGTTGGGTCTCTCCCTGGTTTAGGGATCTAGTTGATGTTTGCTTCATAGAATGTTTTGGGTAGTATTCTTTCTTGTCCTATATTTTGGAAGAGGTTTAGTAATATAGGTAGTAGTTCTTTAAAGATTTGGTAAAATTCTGACGTGAAGCCATCTGGTCCCGGGCTTTTCTTTTTAGGGAGATTTCGTATAGTTGATGCTATTTCAGAACTTGATATAGGCCTGTTTAATGTTTCCACTACATTCTGGCTAAGTTTTGGGAGGTGGCATGCTTCCAAGTATTGGTCAATTTCCTTCAGATTTTCGTATTTCTGAGAGTAAAGTATCTTGTAATATTTGTTAAGGATATTTTGAATTTCTGAGAGGTCTGTTTTTCATCTTTATGATTTTGATTGATGAAATTAGAGATTTTACTCCTTTTTTACCTGATTAGGTTAGCCAAAGGTGTATCTATTTTATTGACCTTTTCAAAGAGCCAACTTTTTGATTTATTGATCTGTTTTATAATTCTTCTGTTTTCAATTTCATTTAATTCTGCTCTGATTTTGGTTATGTCTTTTCTTCTGCTGGGTTTGGGGTTGGAATGTTCTTCCTTTTCCAGTTGCTTGAGGTGTCCCACTAATTTGTTAACTTCCTCTCTTTCCGTTCTCTTGAGGAAGGCTTGCAGTGCTCTAAATTTCCCTTGGGGCTGCCTTTACAGTATCCTAGACGTTATGATCATTTGTGTCTTCATTGTCATTTTGTTCAAAAAATTTGGTAATTTCCTTCTTAAGCTCTTCTATCACCCATCTATTGATCAGCATAAGGATATTTAGCTTCCATGTTTTTGTTTGAGTATACAGATTCCTGTTGTTTTTGATTTCAACTTTTATTACTTGGTGGTCGGAGAAAATGCAAGGAATAATTTCTATTGTTTTAAAATTGCTGAGGTTAGATTTGTGACCAAAGATGTGATTGATTTTGGAGTATGTTGCTTGGGGTGATGAGAAGAACATGTATTCAATTTTATTAGGATGAAATGTTCTGTAGATATCTGTTAAATCCAGTTGTTGAATGGTTAAGTTTAAATCTAAAATTTCATTACTTAGCTTGTTTTTGGAGGATCTATCCAACACTGCTAACGGAGTATTTAAATCTCCAGCTACTATGGAGCTGGAGGAAATCAAGTTGCTCATGTCTATTAGTTTTTCTTATGAATTGAGGCATTGAGGCACATTATGGTTGGGTGCATAAATATTAACAATTGAAATCTCATCATATTGTGTATTACCTTTAACAATATGAAATATCCGTCTTTATCTTTCTTTACTTTGGTTTGTTTATAGCCTATTATAGCTGCAAATAAGATTGCAGCAACTGCTTTTTTCTGTTTTCTGTTTGCCTGGAATATAGATAACCATCCCTTCACCTTGAGTCTAAATTTATCTTTTTGGGTAAGATGAGATTCTTGTATGCAGCAGATATCTGGCCTGAGTTTTTGTATCCAGTCAGCCAACCTATGTCTCTTCAAACAACAATTTAAGCCATTCACATTAATTGAAAACAATGATAAATCTTTAGAAAATCCAGTGGACATTTTTAATCCTTTCATCACTATGGAAGTTGAAATTTGACAAAAAGTTTCTGGGCGAGTTTACTTTTGTGGTGGAGGATTACGCTGGTCATTATGGAGGATAGTTCTGAGAATATCCTGGTGAGGGGGTTTAATTATAGCAAATTTCTTCAACTTGTGGACGTCATTAAAGTATTTAATTTCTCCATCATAAATGAAACTCAGTTTAGCTGGTTACAGGATCCTGGGTTGAAAGTTCTTTTGTTTCAGGAGACTAAAAGTTGATGACCATTCCTTTCTAGCTTGAAATGTGTGATCAAAGTGATCTGCAGTTATTCTAACATTCTTCTCCTTGTACGTAATGGATTCCTTACATCTGGCTGCTTTCAGCATTTTCTCCTTCATATTAACTTTAGTGAACTTAATTATGATGTTCCTGGGGGATATCTTATTTGGGTTGAGTCGTTCTGGGGTTCTGAAACTGTCTTCTATTTGCATTTCTATTGGCATGTCTGGAAAGTTCTCTTTCACAATCTCATAAAGAATTTACTCTGGGCCTTGTGATGCCACTTCATCATTTTCAGGTATCCATATAAGGTGAATATTAGTTTTCTTCATGTTATCCCGGAGTTGCCTGAGAGAATGATCCATTTTTGCCTTCCATTTCTCTTCCTCTTAGGAAGTTTGGGACAACTTCGACAAAGCATTTGAAAGCTTTGTCTTCCATGTCAGAAATGTTTTCTTCTGCTTGCTGCATTTTGTTACTGAGGGATTCTACTGTATTTTTCAGATCTTTGAGGGCTGCAACTTCTTATCTCAATGTGTCAAAATCTTTGGTCATTTTGTCTTTGAATTCTTTCGATTCTTGAGACATCTTTTGTGTCATCTTCTGGATTACCACCTGAAATTCTAATTCCATGTTTTCCTCCATTCCACTGAACTTATTTGCTACCGGCCATCTCAGCCATTTGCTTATTCAAGGAATCTTGAGCTGTATCTATCTTTTTATTCCTTGGGGGAGTTGATCTACTCTGATTATTCATATTGCCAGAGTTTTTCTATTGATTCCACCTCATGATTATTTTTCACTGTTGCCTATGACCATCTTCAGAGTTGGGGAGTTGTCTCTCCCAGATCAGACCCCGGCAGGATCATCCTGTTGTTGCTGGACCTTTGTAGGGAGTGACCCTGTGTATCTCCTCTGGGACCTCCTCACCCAGGGAGTTCTGGCTGTGGGAGCAGCTCCGGAGTGTGGCACGCCCATAACAAGCAGCAGGGTGTGGGATGGGCAACTGGTGGCCTTTGCAAAGGGAGCCCATGCCTTCAACAGTCTCTGGCTCAGAGGAGGGCTCTGGAGGGAGGGCGGTGTGTCTTGGGCATGGATCGGAGCCAGGCAGGGTCTCTGCAGGTGGCAGGTCAAGGCTGGATGGGTGACTGATCGGTGCTGCACAGCAGTGTTGGTGGACTTCCTGGCTGCCCCTGGTGGTGGGCCAAGGCTCAGTGGGGTACCAATCGGTCCACAGTGGATTCCCAGTGGAGTTCCTGGCTGGTGTTGGTGGTGGGCTAAGGCTCAGCGGGGTGCCAATCGGGGCCATTCAGGGTCCCAGCAGAGTAGAGTTCCTGCCACTGTGGGCCACAGGCTTGGGGCAGTAGTTGGAGCTGGGCAGGGTCCCAGCAGGTGGCAGGCTGAGACCTGGAGAGGGCCCAGATCAACACTGGGCGGGAGTCCCATGGGACCTCTTGGCCGCTGCTGGCAGCTGGCCAAGGCCTGGTGGGGTGCCAATTGGGGCGGTGGACTCCCAGCGGATTTCCTGGCTGCTGCTGGTGGCAGGCCAAGGCCCAGCAGGGGTCCAAGCATAGTTCCTGGCCTGGGGCCTGGCAAGTGCTCCGTGGGGCCCCAGAGTCTCTTACCTGGCAGGCTGCCTAGTCCGGAAGATAGTCAGAGTGGATGCTGCTCAAGTCCTCCTCCTCAGTTTCAGCAGAGGTCAGGCTTCTGGTGTGTCAGATAAGAGGGGGAAGAGTGTCCTGGAAGTTCAGAATGGTGGAAAACTTTAGTTCAGTTTTTCTGCCTCGTGCTTGGTTTCTTGAAGTCGCAACTTGCCTCAGAGGTGACCTGCAGTTATCCTTTCTCTCTCTCTCTTGGCTGGGCTCCCAGTCTTCAGCTCATTTGGGCAGTTTCTGGAGATTATCTTTTCTTTTCAACAGGAGCCTCTGTGGGAAGCTGCTTCTAGTTGGCCATCCTGCCCCTCCCCCGAAGTATGCTATTTTAAATCATTTTGTTCCTGCTTTCACCTATTATATGTGAAATTCTGTAGAAGTTTCAAGTTTGAACAATTATGTCTTATACCCAACAAATATTTATTAAACTATTATCATTTCTATGTTTTGATACAGAATACTTCCCATCCTAAAGAAGCCCTTGTTAAAAATATATTTTCAATTTTTATATAGTAACTATTCATGTTTTTGGCATAGTTTCAAGTTTTGACAAAGGAATATCCACAAAACCATCACCACAATCAAGATAGAGATAGTTTCATCATATTCTCCCCTGAAAAAAATTCCCTCAAGCTACCTCTTTGTTGACAAACTTTCTCTCTCTCCCTAAACTCTGGTCATAATTGATATTTTCTTTCCCTATAGCTTTGCATTGTTCAGAATTTTATACTAATGGAATCATAAACTTATAGATTTTGTGTCTGCTGTCTTCACTTAGGATAAAACATTTGGGATTTATCTATTTTGTTTCATATACTAATAGCTCAATCCTCTTTACTGATAAGCATATTGAATGGTTTTACCATATTTTCTTTACCTATGAAGACATGGGGTTGTTTTCAGTTTTGGTCAATTACAAAGAAAACTGCTATGAACATTCATGTGCAGGTTTCTACATAAACATGAGTTTTCAATACTTTTGGAAATAACTGTGAATGAAATTTACAGGTCAAATTTCATGCAGATGAAATGTTTTGTTTCATAAGAAATTGCCAAATTCTTTTCCAAGGTAGTTGTGTGATTTTATATTTTCACTAAAATATATGAGAATTCTAGTTGTCCTGCATATTTATTTGGTACTGTCAGATTTGGAGTGTTTTCTATTTTCATAGATATGTAATTTTTCACTATGGTCCTAGTTTGCATTTTCCCAATGATTTATCATGTTGAATATCTTTTCATTTGCTTGTTTGTCTTTTACTTGTCTGGTTTTGGCCAAGTGTCTATTCAAAGCTTTTTCCCATTTTCATTGATTGATTTCTTACTTTTGAGTTTTGAGACTTCTTTATATATCTTAGATGCAACTTTGTTGATATCCAGTCTGCAAATATTTTCTCCAATCTTTGGCTTTGATCTTTTCATTCTCTTGTTTTCTTTTTTCTTGATGCAAATTCGATACTTTATTGAATTATGGCAAATAAATATATGACCATAAAATAGAACCCCTAAATAATTTGATTGTGCTTTTAAAATTTACCTATTGTTGGTACATATCTATATAAAATGAATGTTTTCATATAAGAAGATGATGCTGTTTTCTAATTAACAATGTTTGTATAATACAAGACAAAAAGTCTTTGTATTTAAAAGTGTAACAGTGTTTTTTTCTTTTAACAGAACAAACATGTTTATGAATTTCAATTTATCAAAAGTTTTCTCTTATCAGTCCTGCTTTTGGTGTTGCCTCAAAGAGTTTTTAACAGGGTATCATGCTAAAGCCTTTCCCTGAATATCCACAGTATACACTGAGTGTATATGAGTAATATAAAGTGCTAAAAGAATTTAGGGGAGGGAGAAAAAAGAGAAACAGGTAATTTTGCGATATTGCTTAACAGTTTCCCAATAAGCTGCTGCTGACTCCTGAATTTTCTAAGTATTGAGATCTATTGTTAATGTTCCAAGATTTGGCTTGAGCATGTAATGTTTAAGAAATGTATCTACCTGTGACCAGGGAGCTACAAACTGAGGCATTAGTGATAATAAAGTGCCAGAAATGTTCCTAAACTTTCAATCTCTGCCCAGCACTATTTTTCCTTTGCCCCATTTCCAGCCATATATCACTTTAGTTTGTAGAAGTTCTTTAAGATTTCAGCGGACACTTTAGGTTTTATATATATTTTTTCTGTTACTTATGAGAAATAAATCCTGTGTACTACACTGAGATCTTTGGTTCTGCTTATGTTGAACTTGCTTTTGAGGTACTAATGACTAATTTTAAAGTAAAATAAATCTTTTATTTAGTATATGCCTTTATTGCTGCATCATGAGTGCCTTGTAATTTCAGTCTTTGCATGATAAGGATTCAGTACAAAGCAGCTACTCAATAAACCTTTGTTATGAGAAAGAATAAGTGATCAAACTCCTTCAAATCAGTGAAGAATTGAACAAAGCTTTTAATCTTACACGTGTATATATCGACTCATATCAATATACATATAAACACTAAAACAAAGGGTACTGCAAATAATTCCTAGATTATAGAAAACATTTTTTCTCCCTGATACTGGAGGGGAAAGAAAACTAAAGTTTATACAGATATAAAAAGAAGGACATTTTTCATTTCTCTTAGCAGTAAAGCAATGATGTTGGCTTTATTGTAAGTACAACTTTGTTTAGTAGCTGTTCTTATAAAGCCAAGAAGAAGGGCCAGGCTTGATGGCTCATGCCTGTCCTGCTAGTGCTCTGGGAGGCCGACACAGGTGGCTTGCCTGAACTCACAGGTTTGAGATCAGCCTGATCCAGGGCAAGACTTTGTCTTTAAAAATAGCCAGGCATTGTGGCAGGTGCCTGTAGTCCCAGCTACTTGGGAGGCTAAGGCAAGAGAATTGCCTGAGCCCAAGAGTTTGAGGTTTCTGTGAGCTATGATGCCATGGCACTCTACCAAGGGTTATGTAATGAGACTCTGTCTCAAAAATAAATAAATAAATAGATAAATAAAATAAATAAAGCCAAGGAGAAGTCTAAATGTGGTAAAGGAAAAGAAGTCCATGGTCTTCTTGTCTCAATGTGCATCTTTAATCAGGTGGGTGACAGCAATGTAGTGAGACTGTCACTGAGATGAATGCAGTGTAGCCTGGTCCTTGCTTTGTGATGCATTCACACTATATGGACACAAAAGACCAACTTCTTCCTTTACTGCAGCCTTCCAAAGCTGTTCATAACTAGCATATGCTCTGGCTGAATGACCTGGCTTCATTCACAGCTAAATCAGTACTAAAGCAGTCTGAATGATAGATGGCAGCTTATCAATAATTGAAACGAAAGGCTCAGAGATATCCCATTATCTGAATAATTAATACTCCACTTGGGTTTTGTAATTCCTTAATAAAACTGACTGATTGATTTGCTTAATTAATTCCTCCTTTGACAGGCTTATTGCTTTCTTTAGAGACAGGGAGGAGGAAAAAGGAAAAAAAAAAGATAATTTAAGACAAGAGGAAAGATTTCAAATCTTCATAAACTTTAACCCCCTCAGAGTATTATGGGAACAAATTCTCTAGCGAACATTCTCCCACTATCTCTGCTCTGCTTTGTTATAAAAGACCCGTATACCCTTGTCAACAGACACCACATGGGTGTATTTGGTGCTGTAATTGATGAAATATTATGCTAAACCATAAGGGCCCCCTACCACATCTGTAGTAATAAACTCAGCTCAACCTTAAACACTTTTGAATAAATTGATTGGAATGAATGTTTAAAACCGACTTTCATTTAAAGCAGGGAGCTGAGAGCAAGGCAGTGGCAGCTACCTTGACGCTGAGAGAGCTGATGGCTTTGCCTGCATGAAGCATCCCTCTGGCTTTCCATGCACCTGCTCTCACTGAAGAACAACCCCTGTCGCTGGAGTTTGGGCCAATTCCAATTCATCTGGCATCCTTCCTGTGATGACTAGGTTTGATTATAGAGGAATCAAACTACCACAGAAAATTAAACCAAAAAATGTACAGAAAATGGATTTGTGAGTTGAGGACCAGAGGGCAGAGATGGAAGTACAAAAGAACAGAAAGAAAAGCTGAGATAAATAAGAGAATGCAAAGCAGTACCTGGAGGATGGAAGAAAATAAGAACATTTGTTTTAACTCAGGGACTCACATACAATTAATTTACTGTTGAAACATAATACAACCATACTTAGAAAAGTGTAGTAATAGAAAGGTGTAAGTAATAGACTAAATTATTTGGTAGAAGAAAACAAGCCTTATAAGCAGACAGCCCAATGACTTGCCAAGAATTTTCCTCAAGGGAAATACTCAGGATACACAATACAAGTGTCGATCTTGGAGCCTATTTCAATCATAGTCTCACAGCATTGATCCCTGTGGTTTTCTCCAGAACTTAGTTATGGGGGCTTGCTGGGGAAGGCAGGTGTGGTGTGAGAAATGGTGCCTAATTCTGATCAGAGGTTTCTGTGCAGGAATGCTGGGCAATGGCAGTGTCTGGAGAGCAGTGTGTAGAGGGCTTTGCCTCTCAGATTTTCATGAATAGAGGTGACATATGGCTAAATGAAATATGTTTTGTGATAGGCGGGATCCAATCCTATCTATAGTGTGGGCAGCTCAGTTAACTGGCTAGAGAGGTTGAAATCACCAGAGCTGATTTTTATATGCCTTGAAACAAACATCTCCAATTTTTCTGTAGTCACAGAGAAAGCTGTTAAGTTTTTTCATTTCAAGAATGAACAAACAAATTACTGAGAACACCTGAGTAAACATTCCAAGCACAAGTCCGGGAGCCATGTCACACTCCATGTCAGTACACCTTCACAACAGTCCTGTAAGATAACCATCATTAATGCATTTGTAAGGATCAGAACTCTGAGACTAAAAAGGCCCAGTTGCAAAGGAGTAAGTGCCAAAATGGGGATTAAGCCTAGGTCATCTCTCTTGGACTCCATTTATTTATTTTAGACATACTGGTTTGCTCCAATTTTTTCCCTTTTATCCAAGTTCTCTCTGTTCTTCCAATCCTCTCTCCTATGAGAAAACTTCACTGATTACACCATTCTATATTGGTATATATATATATATATATATTATATCTATGACAAGTGTTTGTCATCAGATACCTTCAGATTAACAATATTTTTCTTTCTTTATGTTTTTCATTTTTATTTTTTCATCTAGTATTTAAAAATCTTTACTATTGTTTCTCTGCAGATAACAGAATTTTCTGGTTACATAGATTTGGTATATTTTAGGATGTCAATTAATTGATAGCAACTTTAGATATTTCTTTTGCAAAAGTTAAAATACACCTACCACAATACACTTGAGCAGGTTTTTACCAGAGGTTAATTAGATACAGTAGAACCTCCATAGTAGACCCCCTCCCTATGCTGACCACTTCCTTGAGCTAACTTAATTTTCATAAACTGAATATGCACCACATGTATCTAGCAATAAAGTAGGCCTAGTTCCTTATGTTGACCATCTCTGTCTGTTAACTAGTTTGTTACAGTCCCTTGAGTGGTCAGCTTACAGAGGTTCACTATATTTGTTTCTGTGCTAATCATTGTGTGACCGATAAGAGCTTTTGTAAGGATAAGTTTCAAAAACCTATATGTACTCTCATATAGTGTTCTATAATAATTGTATGTGCTATTTTCCCATAATGCATGCCTATTGTGTGTTCCTATTTCTCCTCATCTGAATATCTGAAAGAACATTGAATTTTCTTAAAGTACTACTCTATTTTGTGCTAGGTGGTTTGTTTAATTCCAGTCCAATTTTTTTTGTCACTTGTATAATCCTGTGCTCTTCTTTATTTTGGGTGAACCATTTTCCTATAAGCACAACCACATGAATATGACACATAATCACCCGTTCCCATCAAAACGAGAATGCAGCCTGAGCTATCTGTTGGCGGGAGTTCATACTATAGGAGGTAATGTGTCAGACAGGGTCTGAGAGCAAAGCAGATGAATAAATGCAACAACAACAAAAAAAATATGTCAGATGTCTTCCAACATTATGTCAAAGATTAGCACCACATCCTTACCTCTAAGTGTAGGTCTGATTTGAATAAGTGTGTCCTATTACCTGGGCATGCTGATTTGCTTAAACTTGGGCATACCGCTTTTGCTAGGATCTTTTCTTCTCTACAAAAATTTTCCTTACTTTTGTTGCTTCTAGTGCTGGCAGAGCTGTATTAAGATGATAACAATACACAACTCCTTAGCTGCTCTACTGAAATTACACACTATGTGATCTTACTGTTTCTTCTTTCTGCTTAGTATTATTTAGTTTCCTTTCTAAAACATAAAGCTAATCAAATATTTCCCATACTTAAATATCTTGGATAACTCCCATTGCTTAGAGGCTAACATCCACTTTATTCAGCCTGAATTCTCCTTTCCTCTAACACCACCTAATCCCTACAGTGTATCAAGTCTTTATCAACTAGGAATGTAGTTAGCATTTTGGATATCATGATTCTTGCTTCTATGGGACTGTTTCATACATTGCAGGATATTGAACATCTCTAAATATCCAATATTTAATGGCACCAGTGTGCCTCATTAAAGTAAATACTAAAAGCACAGTAGACATTTACAAATGCCTCTTTGTGTCTGACATAGACCCCAGATGAGAAATCGTGGAGCATTACTCTTCTTATCCCAATATGCCAGGACATCTATAGATTTGTCATCCTACAGTTCAAAGAAGAATGCTAAACACACACTAATCATCAAATCAACTTTTATTTAAATGAATTGAATTAAACAGCAAGAATTGACTCAAAGACGTTGTCCTTTAAAAAAAAATTCCAGGTTAATGTCAGGGTACAAATAACCAGGTCACAATATTTCAATTTCTTAAGTAGAACCCCTCTTGTAGTTGTGTCTCACCCCCCAAAGGTATGTAATACACCTCTACATTATATCCATTAAGTGGGAAGTACACCCTACTTCCCTCTCTTCCCTTTCTTGTTCCTCACCACCTCCCAACTTGAATTGAAAGTTTTTCTCCTTTGTAAGCATGAATTAGATCATCTACTGGCTTCATATTAGTGTTGGATAGTTGTTTTTCCATTCTTGTGATACTTTACTAAGAAAAATGTGTTTTAACTCCATCTGGGTTAATATAAAAGATGTAACATCTCCATCTTTTTAATGGCTGAATAGTATTTCATGGTGTGCATATGCAACAGTTTATGTATTAATCCATTCCTGAGTTGATGGGCGTGTAGGTTGTTTATACATCTTGCCAATTATAAAATGAGCTGCAATAAACAACCTAGTACAAATGTCCTTGCGATAAAATGATTTTTTTTCTTCTGAGTAGATGCCCACTAGTGGGATTGCAGGGTCAAATTGGAGGTCTAATTTGAGTTCTTTGAGGATTCTCCATACTTCTTTCCAAAGAGACTGTATTTTTTTACAGTCCCACCAACAGAGTAAAAGTGCTTCCCTCTCTAGCAATCTACAGATTCAATGCAATCCCCTTTAAAATACCAACATCATACTTCAAAGAGCTGGAAAAAATAGTTCTTTGCTTTGTATGAACCAGGAAAAAAACAATATAGCCAACTCAATTTTTAGTAATAACAACAAAGCCAGAGGCATCACTCTACCAGACTTTAGGCTATATTACAAGTCCATGGTGATCAAAACAGCATGGTTTTGGCATAAAAATAGAGACATTGTCATATGGAACCAAATAGAAAATCAAGAGATGAAACCAATCTCTTGTAGCCATCTGATCTTTGATAAACCAAACAAAAGCATACATTGAGGGAAAGAATCCCAAATCAATAAATAGTGCTGGATAATCATCCTGGATAACCACGTGTAAAAGACTGAAACTGGACTTGCACCTCTCACTACTTACAAAAATTGATTCAAGATGGATAAAAGATTTAGATATAAGGCATGAAACAATAAAAGTCCTCAATGAAAGTGTGGGGAAAACACTTGAAGATATTGGTCTGGGGAAGGATTTTATGAAGAAGACTTATGTGGCAATTACCACCACAACAAAGATAAACAAATGAGACTTAATTAAACTGAAAAGCTTCGGCACAGCTAAGGACACAACAATTAAAGGAAATAGATAACCTTCAGAATGGGAAAAGATATTTGCATGTTATGAATCTGACAAAGATTTGATAACTAGAACATACAGAGAAATCAAATTAAGCAACAAAAATAGAGCAAACAATAACATCTAACATTGGGTAAGACACATGAACAGAAACTTCTCTGAGCAAGACAGACTAATGGCTAACAAATATGAAAAAATGCTCATTGTCCCTAGTCATCAGAGAAATACAAATCAAAACTATCCTGAGATAACATCTAATCCCAGTAGGATTAGGCACGTCACAAAGTCCCAAAGTCACAAATACTGGCTTGGATGTCAAAGATATGTCTTGACTACTTACAATATGTTGAATTGATCTGGACATAACCCAATATTAAAAATAAGTTATTATATTTTGGGTTTTTTTTGCAGTTTGGCTGGGGTCGGGTTTGAACCCACCACCCTTGGTGTATGGGGCTGGCGTCCTACTCACTGAGTCACAGGCGTCACCCCCCCAAAAATAAGTTATTATATTTTATTCCTAACTTTGAGTCACATAAACTCTTCTTAGGTGTGAAAATGTACCCATATACAAAGTGAATAGAGTGTGGGAGGGAATAATAACCCAAGAGAACAATTTAAAAGAATTCACAATTTAGTATAAGATTGTCTATTGAGTTACAAAGATGAGTTTTCATTTAAAAAAATAGAATCAGAGTCTCATTATATTTTCCAGACTGATCTTAAACTAATGGCCTCCAATGATCTACTACCTATCTCTTCCAATGTTCTGGGATTACAGGTGTAAGCCACTGTGCCCAGCCCTAAAAAGATGTGTTCCTGAAGAGCTGTTTTGTACATAGTATATGGTGTTAGTTAAATGTCTGACTTCATTCTTTTGCATGTAGATATCCAGTTTTTCCCAGCACTATTTTTCTGAAAAGACTATTTTCTCCATAGAATGGTTTTGACACCTTTGTCAGAAATCGCTGGACTGTGTATGTGAATATTTATTTTCAGACTTTCTATTTTTTCCCATTGGTCTATGATTTTTGGTATTTATGCAAATACCATACTGTTTTGATTACTTCTGCTGTATAGTAAGTTTTGAAATCACAAAGTTTTGAGTCCCCCAGTTTTATTTACCTTTTTCCAGAATGCTTTGGCTATTTGTGAATTCCATGCAAATTTTTCAATGGATTTTCTATTTCTGGAGAAAGCATTATTGGAATTTTGATAAGGATTGAACTGGATGACTCTGTTTGCTATTGATTTCTTAGCAATATTAAATTTTCAAATCCATGAAATATATTTCCATGTGATATATTTCCATTTATTTATGTCTTCTGTAATTACTTTCAGCAATATTTTGTAGTTTCATTGTTCAAGTCTTTCACCTCCATTGTTAATTACTAAATATTGTACCCCTTTTCATTATAATATAAGTGGAATTTTTCTCATAATTTCTTTTTCAGATTGTTCATTGTTAGGAACAGCAGATTTTTGTGTATTGATTTTGCATCCTGATACTTTGCTAACTTCATTTACTAGTTCTAACAGGTTTTGTGTGTGAGTCTGTATAATCTTAAGGACTCTCTGCATGTGAGATCATATCATTTGTGAACACAGGTAATTTTCCTTCTTTCTTTATAATTTGGATGCATTACATTTATCTTCTTGTCCTTATTTCCCTGGCTAGAACTTCTAGTATTATGTGAAATTTGATATCCTGGCCTTGTTCCTGATATTACAGGAAAAGCTTTTAGTCTTTCACCAATGTGTGTGATATTTATTTACAGTAGGTTTTTTGTATATGACTTTTGCTATGTTGAGGTAGTTTTCTTCCATTCATTGTGTGTTTGATGTTTTTAACATGAAAAGTTGTCGATTTCTTTTAATGCCTTTTTCTGCATCAGTTGAGATTATTAGTAGTTCTTTTTCTTCATTCTGTTAATGTGATGTATTGTAATGATAGATTTTTTTTATGTTGAACCATCTTTCCATTAAAAAATAATCCTTTTCATATTTTCAGTTAAGTTTGTTATTGTTTTGTTGAGATTTTTTGACAGTGTTCATACAGTATATCGATCTATAGTTTCCCTTTTATATTTTATCTTTTCTGTCATTGGAATCAGAGTAATTTTGGCCTCATACAAGGAGTTAGAAAGAATTCTATTATTTCCCAACTTTTGAAAAATTCTGAAAAGGATGGTGCTAGTTTTCTTAACCTTTGGTATAACTCACCAATGAAGCAATCAGGCCCAGGGTTACTCTTTTTAAAGAGATTTTTTACTACTTGATAATTCTTCTTCCTAATTATAAATCTATTCATTTTTAAAAATGTTTCTTTAGTGATTTAGTTTTGGAACAAGTTTTGTTAGGAATATGTCCATTTCATCCAAGTCATTCTGTTCAATTAACTGGTCTGTAATTATTTACAATATTCTATTATAATTTTTGAAAAGTGTTCTAGAATCAGTAATAATATCTCTAATTTCATTTCTGATTCTAGTAATTGAAGTCTTCTCTTTTGTTAGTTCATCTAGCTAAAGTTTTGTCAAGTTGCTGATCTTTTCAAATAATCCACTTTTTGTTTCATTGATGTTCTCTACTATTTTTCTATTCTCTGTTTTGTTTATATCTAGTTTCTTTATTTTCTTATTTTTTCCTTCTAACTTTAGTTCTTCTTTTTCTAATTCCTAAAATTTCAAAGTTATGTTGTTAACTTGAGAACTTGGTAGAGAACTTTTGACCAGGCACAATGGTTACACTCTCCATCTAATCGTTCACTGTAAGGCTGTTAACTAGAACTACGGAGCCATCCATGCCAAGGAAAAATAATTTATCAGCAGCCACAAGATGAATTCCTGGCTTTCCTCTGAAAGAATATTATGTTAATTGAAATCCAATGTTCATTGATGAATCAAATATTTATTGAGATTCAATTATATGTCAGCCAATCTTTTATCAACAAAATATGGCAGAAGTCAAATTTTATACTGACTAATGGTGGAAGAGGGACAAAGTAAGAGAAAGACAGAGTATATGTCATGCTAGTACTATTCTGGCAGAAGAAATTTCATATGCTGTGAAATGGGACAGTGTGTGACACATTCTAGGAATAATGTTGGTAGCAAAGTTTTAGACTATTGGAAGAAAGTACAGCACAGGAGATGAAGGAAGAAAGTAACAGTAGGCTAGTTTATTTAGGAATCTAGAAGTCACAGTACAGATAGAAATTCATAGTAAGGCTTTATTCAGAAGGAAATGAGTAAGCATTAGAGAGTTTTGCATGACTCTTGCCCCTTATATGAACACTCCAGCTTTCTTTTCCCAGTTGAACGAACAACGAACATTTATTGGTAGCACTGATTGACATCTGAAGATTGGATCCAGGAAGAAATCTGTAGAAGTCTTGAAAAAAAAGTTTCAGTTACATAATCTCACTCTTCTCTACTTAGCGTTTCCTTCTGACAATATGCTCACTTTGGAAATTTTCAACTTTATAGTAGATCTTGTTGTAGATATTAATGGAAGTTTTTAGTGGTTGAAATGGGTACGTATCATCTAATATAGTCTGTATTAAAAAAAATCAATGCCAGAAAGTGTATTACAACTACTTTTCCTATACCCTTTCAGAGAAGGGTAGTGTAATAGGCTTAGGAGTCAACAGACAACTTCTGGATCTGCACTGCTCACTCACAATTCAGGGTGATCTGGTTCAGCATTAACCACTCTGAACATCACTGTCCTCATCAAAATATAACATTAATGATGCCTACCTTGTAAGACTTCTGGGAGGATGAAATAAAGGGTAGAAAGCATATAAATGACATCTGACATAAGATGTATCTTTTAATATGTGATGAATATCAATGCTGTAGTAAATGCTTAGATGTTAAGGAACTTGACTATTAGAAAAATAAGAATGACCATTAAGTCTTAACTGGCATAATCCACACATCATGGAGTAGAACAGAGAGAAATACAGGCTTTGTGAAAGAAACAGACTCTTTTCCTAAGCTTGTAATACGTGATTATAATCTGAAAGAATACAGAAATTGCAAAGAATTATTTCAGACACAGGACAGAAGGAGGTGAAAAATAATAATGACATGGGCATATGCCAGCAATGCCCTTCAGAGGAGAGGAAACTTTAGGTAAAGAGCTGTGGATATTATGGTTCCTTTGTCAAGGCCGTTCTTCCATGGAGATAAATGCTAAATAAAATATCTAGCAGAATTTATGTATTCTTATGTCAATGGCAGAGCCATTCCAGTCTTAGCCTGGTATTAATTCCACCAACTCCTGTTTTATTTTAATTCAATGTTCACCAATTATAATTGTTTTCTGCTTTCCCACTAGTCATATGGACTTTGCATGTTTTACTCCCTATCAATGAATTTTTTTATTCTATTAGAACTTTTTATTTTCACTAAATGAATAAACTGATATCCTGAATTTATTCATCAGTTTCACGAGTTTGGTTGAAGTGCATATGTTTCAGAAGGATGAATGTGGTCTCAGTATGCTGACAAAGTCAAGTTTCTGCAGCTTAAGGATGAAGGTCGCAATCTGAGCCACTGGAAAAATTTAGCAAGAAAATAAATTCCACCCTGTGAGGTCTTTTGGAAGAGAAACTGCCATCACTCTCCTAGAGGTCACATATACATATTATAACATTGTCTAGGACTTTCTTATTTGAATTACTATAAGTATTAATGCCATTTGTATAGTCTTTACCGTGTACTGAATATTTTGTTAATAAATAAGAATAGATGTCTTAGTTATGGTAACCAACTCCAAAGACTTTGTATTCTACTATACTACTTGTCAACAAAAACATTCTGAAGCCAGATGGCTACTGAAGATAACTACACAAATTGAAAAATATAAAAATAAATTTTGAGTGACAAAATTATGTCATATTCTCTGGAAGGCCCAATTTCCCAGGAAGAGCTGTTCAAGTTCAAATAGTCCAAATAGGTAGTGGACTTTCTCCTTGTCTTGTTGCCCACAAGTTTACAACAACTATATGTCATAAATGTATGAAGTAATTAATATTTTTTAAATTTCTGTGACAATCTTGATTTCACATGATCAGTTTACTTATTCCAACAAACTATTAAATTCCCCTAGAAATTATTGCTAGCACATCTACATTAAAATGTGTTAATCTCCTAAGAAAAACAGATACACACACACACACATATATATATATGGATATATGTATATTTAGACTATAATTTGGTTTTGTAGATTTAAGCAAAAAAGAAAAAAAAAGGTCACTTTATTCACAGTGCCTACCACAACACTAGATATATCATAGGTGTCCAATGACTGGGTTGATACTTTAGGATAAAGTCTCACTGAACTCATGGAAGGATAGTGTACTCTCATTATCCTGGAACTTAATGACCTTCATTGTGTGTCTGATAGATGATGCTGGGCCATTGTCAACTGGACATCAACACCTTCTTCTAATGTCTCTTCTGCAATGCTGAGAAAAATCCAGAAACTATGTTACTCAGAACCCCCTTTTCTTCAGATTTAGGTGGTGGAAGGAGGGCATTATTCTTGGAGTTTATGGAAACCAAATGGGTTGATTTCTCAGATTCCTCAGTGAGCGCCCAGTCTGATGACATAGACGGAGACAGTGATGGAACCTTTAGGTAAAGTCGAGAATTGAAGCAGTTTCTCAGCCAACCACCCAGGGTAGTGCTTCAGGCCA
The DNA here is from genome assembly GCA_963573935.1 of Arctocebus calabarensis. Lineage (NCBI taxonomy): Eukaryota > Metazoa > Chordata > Mammalia > Primates > Lorisidae > Arctocebus > Arctocebus calabarensis. Next base: position 47,596 of record CAUYON010012221.1, on the reverse strand, counting down.
AAGTTATCAATGACTATTTCTCCAACCTGTGACTACAGATATCCCACCCTTTACCCTTCTTGCTCTTTTTACATGTGTGTAGACCCTAATTTATATATTAAATTATTTTATCTCCATAACTCTTAGAGATACTCTAATGCCATGGCAAAACACAGACTAATTCACAGGAAATAGCCCATATGGAAATTTCAAATGGCTTTCATTTACTCAAGTGAAAACAGTAAGTATTTAATTCCATCCTGATAGGCAGATGTGCATGAAACAAGCAACTTCCTATAATGAAACTGCTCTTTGAAAATCTTAGGAAAAGCTAATAAACAAACGTCTCTTTAAAAAGCCATTGATTAGGGTGGTTTAGGCCTAAGAAAACCCAAAGAAAGCCCAGTCAGATTGGCTGTGAAATACCCATTTTATGGAAAACTTACAATGCTTCAAATCTCCTTATTTGAAGCATTGTCTGAAAGAACTAAATGGCATAGGGCAAAACTTTTTCCAGAATTAAAAATTAACTTAGATGTCAAAATAAAATGTTAGAATTTAATTTATCATAAAAGCTATATTCTCGAATAGAATCTAATGGACCAAAACAGATAAAGCAATTACATGGGAAATGCAATGAATTAATCTTATTTAAAGAAGCAGTCAAGATGCAATTCATATTTTTAAAGATAACAATAATCAGGGGGAAAAGTCTTCCTAGCTCAGTCAGCAGTGCCATAATTTAAAATAATAAAGCATTCTAAGTACCTAATTTATTCATTTTCTGCAGGTACTATTTGTTAATTTTGACATTCCTCTCAGTTTTGATTGCTGGTGACTTTCCTCTCTTTGAGTGACATTTTACATTTTGTTCTAAACTTGTTAAGTTTTGGTTGTAATTGTGTATATGCTAGGTGGAAAAGTATTGAAGCCTTCAAAAAAGTTCAAGCTTAAACCCAGTACCTCTAGAACATTCTATCAAGTAATGTTATTCAGCTTCTCTCAAATGCCCCAGTTTCTCCTGTCAAGTGGTGAAAAACTCACACAGAAATACAATGAAGAAAATAATTTTTACAAGACTATACCATTCCACTGTGACTCTTACTGATTGATATAGTACCTCTGTTTTAAAGTTTGGCCTTAGATATTTATTGTGGTTTTTGTGGCCAGATTGCCTGGTGGACAGCCCAGGCTCTCTCTTCTCTGATTCTATAACTTCCCATGTCTGGTATTGTGTACAAATTTATTCTCTGCATCTTGGTTTCTTCATTTGGAAAGTGAGGGTAACAATAGGACTTGCCTCATAGAGATTTTTGTGCTAGTAAAATAAGATTTTATAGAGAAAGTGCTTAGAATAATATGTGGTGCATATTAAATATTAATAAACATTAGCTTTATATTGTTTTTATTATCATATATTTTCCTTTGACTTAATCTTAAATATTTGTCTTAAAATTTCAAAGGCTTATTTGTACCTTTTAAAATTTCCCTCATACTTATCAATGGAAAAATGGGCTGACAAAAATAAATTTTTAAAAACTTCAAATATTACTTAGCAGTAGATTTTAACCTTTAAAAAATTCCTCTTTGTTCAGATTGTATATGAAATCAGCACATTGTACCCCATGATTGCATTAATGTATATAATTATGATTTAATTAAAAAAAATTCCCCTTTGGAAACTTTAATAAATCCTAATGTTTATGAACTCTCAAAGTAAATAGTATGGCTTATAAGAAATCAAGCAGTGAGACCAAATGCTTTGCCTCCTCCATCCACAAAAGTGGGAACCTGATGTGACCTTCCCTGCCTACTTCATCCCCATGAGAAAGTAATGGCAATGAGGTCACCACCTCTGTCCACTATTTATTCTTCTCCCTCTGCCTTTTTCTTTCTGTCTGTCTTTTTAAATCTTGTATTCTGTAGCCTTCCTCTCTCTACAATATTTTCATGCTACAAGCATATTTATCTTCCTAAAGTGTCACTAACAAAGTGGTACTTCCACTGTTCAAATATTGAATTTGGGCTTCAGGACTTCAAAGCTGGGCATGGGATGCCTGTACCTGCCAGTTGACCACATTTGAGTTGCAGTTACTCTATTCAATATCAGTTCAGTTCCTCCTATTAGCTTGATGATCCCTTGCTCACCTCCAGGCCTATCAGCCACCATCCCCACTATGCTGTGGATCATCCCCCTCCTTGGACTTTATGCCCTTCTCCGCATTTATCCTATTCTAGTTACCTTTCAGGATAGTGCCTGAATACCTAATAACCCCACAAAGTGTTCTCAGGGACTTGACTCTCCCAGAGCTCTTTTGAGAACTCAATAGATATGATAAAAGGAAACCCTCTTATTCATGTTATTCTGGTTCTCTTACACTGCATGAAGAGCCTTGTGGATAAACTCTAGAGGTCATATTAATGCCTAACAGCACAAACTTGATGACTTATTTTTGCTATTATTATTGTTCACTTTATTATAACTCATTTTTTCAATAAAAATTTTTCTCATTCTTCTATATGCCACATTTCATGTTATTTTTGTGCTCATGGTAATATGGTCTCCTGTCACAACAAAACTTTTCATTTATGAAAAGTGAGCCCTAGCAAGTTTTTATTGTCTATCTGTCTATCTACCTACCTACCTACCTACCTACCTTACCCACCTATCTCTCTAATCTATCTATCAGCTTACTAGTAACTTCTTGGAGTTCTACTGAGTTAATGGAATTCCAAAATTGACCCAATATATAAATAACAGTACAGCTAAAGTCAAATTTGTCATATACATGTAAACAAATAAGTAATTTCTTAGATAATAAATTTGACATTGTAATCAGTTTTGCTATGAGATTTAGACTGGTAGTTAAAAATGGTAAATAAAATAAAGACATTGATTATAATAAGTAAACATTGACTTTAGTATTTTTCCCCAGAAAATGGACAGAAGTCTAGAAAATTCTGTGAAGGGTAAAGAATAATTAAGCTATCACTGAATAGACATTTCTGAAGTAACTAAGTCAAAATCATAATTATTTTAGTTCCTGGTTACAAGACAAAATACTGGAATTGACTAGAATAGTGAATCTTATCTGAGAATGAATGATGCATATTTACCTGGGAAACAAAGAAACGCATAACATGAAGTTGTTGGTTAGATTGTCAGGCATTATGATCTGAATAGACTTGTCTGACTTGAATCAGAGAAGACCCAACTCTGCATTCATTAGGTAATTATGGAAAAGAAGGCTTGTCAGAATGAAAATAATTACCTTAAAAATAAACCCACAGAATGACTATAGCTTGGCTATCAGCAGTGAGATAACATTAAACTGAGGAAGTATAGTTAAACCTATGAAACCTTGATCAAAGTATGTAGAAACATATATTTTCTGAGGTAGAAACAGAATCTCATTTCATTTGCAACGTAGATTCCTAATAATAACACAATTCATCTGGGTTTGCTTGGGTCTGATGTAACCACTGTGTTAACATCTGTAGTGTGGTTTAGGAGTAGGGAAGTGTTGTAGTCGAGGTGTAGAAAAGTGAGGCAAGGGGGCAGATTGGGATTGTTGCATGAGCACATCTAGGGGAGGGAGATGGGCAGCTCAAAGGGCTAAGTTCTTCGTCCTGGAACTTATGGGGCACAAATAGAGATGTGTGTCTCCTGTAAAATCATTTTGCAATACATGCAGCTTGAACAACAACAAAAATAAAACAAAATGAAACAAGTGCACACACACACAAAAATTAAACAAGTAGGAATATCCAAATCAGAATCTTTAAAACATTTTTTTAAATAAGATATTTATTTTTTGATTGTGGTAAAATATACTTAACATAAACATAACCATTTTAACCACTTTAAGTGTACAATTCAATGGCATTTGGTACTCCCACAACATTGGGCAACCAATAACACTATCCACTTCCAGAAATTTTTCAGCATCCCAAAAGAAACTCCACCTATTAAGCAATAACTCCTCACCCCTTGTTCCCCCAGGTCCTGGTAACCTTTTATTCTATTTCATGTCTGTATAAGTTTGCCTATTCTAGGTACTTCATGTAAGTGTACCTCTCTTCTTTTACTTATCATGTTTTGAAGATTCATCCATTCTGTAATAAAAATCGGAAGTTCATTTATTTTTACATCTGAATAATACTCCATTGTATACCACACTTTGTTAATCCATTCATCTATTGATAGACACTTGGCCTGCTTTCACCTTTGCGCTATTATAACATAAGCAATGCTGCTGTAAGCACAAGTGTACAAATATTTGTTACAGTCTCTACTTCTAATTCTTTTGTATATATACCAAGAACTGACATTTCTGGGTCATAGGAAATACTATGTTTAACTGTTAAAGGAACCATCAAACTGTTTCCTATAGGTGCCGTACCACTGTGCATTCCTACCAACAGTACATAAAGTTTCTAATTTCTTCACCTTTTGGCTGACACTTATTTCCCACTTTTTTGAAAATAACACCTAATGGGTGTGAAGTTGCAAAATGACATAATTTTTAAACATTAATATGGAAAGAAGCTCAAAGACATGCTCTTCAGTTAAAAAATCTGAATTCCAAAGCAATATATATCTCTTGTAAAAATACAGGCAAAATGCTCACATTATATCAAGGCCTTTTGTAATTTGGCCTAGCCCATTTCTAAATTAGCCATAGATAAGCATTTCTCATTGAGGAGAAGGATACAATCTATCTTTCAAATAGTTATACCTGTTACTTCTGTGCTCTAACTCAGCTGTTAAAACCCTTTCTCTGATCTACACATAGAAGGAAATGACACATTTCCATGGGTGCCCTCTGCTCACTGTGAAGATTAGTTCTCAGAGGAATGGCCCTATGGATTGGGCCTCAGATTGACACAGTGGAGGGTGGAGGAAGTATGAGAGGACACACGGATTATATATGATTTCACAAGTCCCTGGGTGATCACTGCTGTAGCCATACTCGAGAAACCATCATTTCCTGTAATTAATTAAGTAATCAGTGAATCTCCCTGCTATTTTTTAATAAGTGCATGAGTGTCTTCTTCGGAGAAAATTCAAAGAAGGGTATTATCTGTGCAGTGGTAGAGCTCACAATCTGTGAAAGCAAAGACAGTTGAATAGCATTCTGTGACAACATATAATTAACTGTTGGAATAATATGTATTATAGGAATTAAAATGAAAGGAAGATGAATAAAGATATGAGTAATGCTTCAAAATAGAGATGAGAATTGAGAAGAACTTGAAAGATGGGAAGGCTTTATTTACATGGAGGAAGAAAAGGTGAACATTCTCGAGGTGACAAAAAACCTGAACAAAAATATAGAAGTGATGTGTTTTATATAAAGGGTCCTTGCACGTTTAACAGACCTGAAGGAGATACACTAGGACAATATGGACAAAACCCAGGTTTCATGTAAGAACCTGGAGACTATGAAATGTCTTTGTAATATAAAAGTCATAGAGATATGAAAGAGAAAAACTACCAGCGTGTTTATTATAGCACATATTGACTTAGATTTCCAGGCTTGCTTTGCACGCAAATTAATGTTTAAATACACAGCATTGCATATGTATTTGTATATAATAAAACAAACTATATTTTAGGTAACAATTGATTATGTTATGCTGTTCACGCAACTTTTTTTCCACTCAAAAATACACTGTGAAACTAATTTTGAATAAAGCAAAACAACAACAAATGTACTATGGGAAGATTCCAAGTCACACATATAGGTAGATTTTTCAGAAGATTCTAACAATTGTCTCATATTCCACTATATTCTTGGTACTGTAACATGTTTGTCTCCTTTTTTGATGTTATGAATTCTGTAATAGATATGCTTTTGTTTATTTGTGTGAGTTTTTCTATCAGATAAATATTAAGAAGGACTAGTTATGTAAAGAGATACACAGTTCTGTATTTTGATGGATATAGCCCTTTGCACTCCAAATAGTTTTTACCAATCTGTAATCTAGCTAAGAAATTGTAACAGTGATTATTTTCCCACATACCTACAGAACTAGATGTTACATATTAAATCAATCTTGCAAATATGACTTTTAATTTGATTTCATTCTTTCTGTCTTTCCGCATTTTCCCAGAGCTGTAAGCAACAATGGCCTTCATTCAGCAGTCAAGCCTGTCATGCCTATTTAAGGCCTCCCCTAGGATCTTGATTTATGACCCCCACCCCTGGGGCCTAGAATACACTTCTCCAAATTTTACATGGCTGACTCCTGCTGTGTATCCCCCTTCCTCTATATTTCTACTAAATAAGTTTGGGGCATTGCCCTATTGAAATTCCCTACCACCTTACCCTTGTTCAACAGTAGTCACTATTTTAGTTCCCTTTGTTTTTCAAAAAATACCTGGAATCATCTTATTCATCAACTTGTCTTCTCCCATTATAATATGTGCTGATGGAATAAGACCTAGACTTCATTTTATCTTTTTCCAAATACTACCACATACCATTTATTGAATAATCAATCAGTCAGTGTGGCCATGATTAAAAAGACAAAAAATAACAGATGTTGGTGAAGTTATTGAGAAAAAGGAACTCATACACTGTTGGTGGGAATGAAATTAGTATAGCCACTATAGAAAACAGTACAGAGATTTCACAAAAAAAAAAAAAAATAAAAATAGAATTACCATTCTATCCAGCAATCCCAGTATTGCGTATCTACCCAAAGGAAAATAACTCAATGTATCAAAAAGATACTGAACACACATATTTATTGCAGTACACAGTAATAAAGACTGGTCCACCTAGTGTTCATTAACAGATAAACTGATAAAGAAAATGTGCAACATACAAACACAGTGGAGAATCATTTGGCCATAGGAAGTATAAATCATGTCATTTGCAGCAACATGGATGTCACTGTTGTAGGTCAAATAAGCCAGACACAGAAAGATAAATATCACTCTCCTTTATGGATGAGAAGCAACAAGTTTAATATCATAAAAGTTGGGAGTGGAATGACAGAACACAGAGTTTGTCATCAGAGAAGGTTAGTGCAAGGAGGCCATTCTGACTGAGTTAAGATGCAATCTAATTATGGTTTTGCTTTTTATTTCTCTGATGATTTGTGACGTTGAACACTTTTCATATACCTATTGGCCATTTGTATGTTTTCTTTTGAGAAATGTGTGTTCATGTTCTTTGCCCAGTTTTAATGGGATATTTTGTTTTCTTAATGTTTTTCCTTGTATACTCTGGATATTAAACCCCTGTAGAATGAATAGTCTGCAAATATTTTATCCTATTCAATAGGTTGTCTTTTTTACTCTGTTGATGATTTTTTTGCTGTACAGAAAGCTTTTTAGCTTAATTATTTCCCATTTACTCTGTTGATGATTTTTTTTGCTGTACGGAAAACTTTTTAGCTTAATTATTTCCCATTGGTCTAATTTTGTTTTAATTGCCTATGAAATCTTAGTTACTAAATCTTTTACCTAAATCAATGTCCAAAAAGAGTTTTTTCTGGGTTTTCAACTAGTATTTTTACATATGTAGGTCTTACACATAAGCCTTTAATCTATTTTGAGTTGATTGTTATATACGAGAGAGACAGGAGCCCAGTTTTATTCTTTTACATGTGGTTATCCAATTTTCCCAGTATTATATATTAAAAAAACAGAGTGACTCTTTCAATGATTAGTTGGATGTAAATATGTACCTTTATTTTTGGCTTTTCTAAATAGTGGGGGATGGGTAAAGATAAAGAGAGGTGAGTTAAAGAGTACAAATATACAGTAAGATAGGAGAGATAAAATCTATATGTGATAGCAGAATAGGTTGCCTATACTTAACAAAAACATACTTGCGTGATTGATACCCCAAATATCCTGACTTGATCATTGCACATTATACATATGTAACAAAATTTCACATGTTCCCCATAAATTTGTACAAATAGAAAAAATACATTGAGTACATCCTCTGGGACTAGCAGTAAAACATATAAAAAGTCAATTTTTTCATGAAAATACTGAATCTGTGTGTTTACCTTAGCTTGCATATATCAGAGATTTCATACCATAGATTCTTTTTAATCCAATAAATCTACTTATGGAAATTATTCTAAGGAGATACTATGATATACCAAAATTTGTTTAAAATGTGAATGTACTTGTAATGTTATTTTCAACAACAAAAATTGAAAAAAAAAGGAAAAAAGAAAAAACAAACTAAACTAAACCCTGACAGAAATGAGAACTGGTACATTCCTGTAATAGAATAATCTTTAATAATTTATTTGCAAAGAACATTTTATGATATGGAAAAAATGCCTACAAGATACAAATGCAGGGCAGTGCCCTCGGCCCCAACCAAACTGCAACAAAAAACAGCTGGGCATTGTGGCAGGCACCTGTTGTCCCACCTACTCTGGAGGCTGAGGCAAGAGAATTGCCTAAACCCAGGAGTTGGAGGTTGCTGTGAGCTGTGACGCCAGGGCTCTCTACCAAGGGCAATAAAATGAGACTCTGTCTCTAAAAAAAAAAAAAAAATGATATAAATGCATTATAAATAGTAAAATCTTACTTTTAGAAAAATCATTACATATATGTATAATTTATACTTTATATTTTACACTTGTCCATAATTTTCAGTTTAAAAAAAATGAACATGAATTTTCTTCTGTTTGTTTTTGCTAAGCTTCTGGTAAACATGTAAGAGTTTAGCTATTTGTTTCTGTATCCCCTACTCACAAACATATTCATCCATTAGCACCACACTCAGTTTTTGTTTTGTCTCATGTACATATATGAATATATATGTTTTGTCCCTATGCTGAGTAGTCTCAAGAGTCCCTAGAAACAGTGAGAGGACAATTGAGCGCAATGGTAGTAGGTTATAAGGCAGGTTCTTAAAGTTACGTGAGGATGGTTTAAGTTTGTTTGCAATGTGTAGGGAATGAGAGGACGTGCCAAAGGCCTTACTGGTCATATTTGTCTATGGTTGGTCCTGACGTTGTTAAATCTTCTTGTCTCCAAAATAGAAGGTGAGCCTCTGTATTTTTACTTGTCAAAAATAATGTATCTTAGCAATTCCACTTCACCCTATTGGTAGTCTCTGGGTGGATGAAATCTACTCTTATAATAAAATTAAAATTTCTACTTTTAGAAATATAAATCTGATATATAATAAAGGTGGTACTGCAGTGCTAAGTTTAAAAAGAAATGATCTCTATCACACACCCTCTCAAATATCAGTTCAGGATGGATCTAAAAATTAAACCTTAAAGTCAAACTTTAAACATTTTAGAAGAAAATAGAAAAAAAATTATTATGATGTAGGATAGGTAATACCCATTTTTTAAATAGGATTCCAAATAATGACAATCTATGAAGGAAAAAATACATTAGATTTGCATCAAAATTAAATTTCCTGTTTATCACAAATACTCTTTTCACAGAGGAGTGAAAAGGCAATTCACAGACAGGGAGGACATGTTTGCAACATATATATGTATGTAAAATATTTCCAGAATATATAAAGAATTCCTGCAAACCAACAAAAAAAGCACACATACACAAAAATTCAATGGAATGAAGCCAACAGAAAAGATAACCACAAGTTACAACCAAGCATATTAATTGACTTTTTTTTTTTTTTTTTGTAGAGACAGAGTCTCACTTTATAGTCCTCAGTAGAGTGCTATGGCGTCACACAGCTCACAGCAACCTCCAACTCCTGGGCTTAGGTGATTCTCCTGCCTCAGACAACCAAACATATTAAAAACCAAAATGTTCAAGAAAGGCAAAGACCACACCTTCATCTATAATTTCACTTAAATAAACTCTATTGAGTTTCTGGCATATGCAACTCCTTTGGCTGAAACAGAATTACCTGCTTGGTTCTCTCCTGGGCTTTGCAATTTAGTGGGAAGGGAGGAAGATACGTTAACAGTATTACAAGGTAATATGAGATGTGAACATTCTAGAGTAGCTCTATCCAGTGGAAACATAAGCCACACATGTAATTTAAAATTTTCTTGTAGTCACACTATAAGAAAAGTAAAATAGAAATAAGTGAAAGTGGTTCCAATAATATATTTTACATAGCCAAATATGTTCAAAATATTGCCCAGAATGTTATTATTTTATATTGATGTGGAATCAATATAAAATTATTTATGAGCTATTTTAATTTTTTAAAATAATATGTCTTAAACATTCAGGCTGCATTTTACACTTGGAGTACATTTCAATTCAGAATAGCCACATTACAAGTGCTCTATAGCAGCATGTGGTTAGTTGCTGTGAAACTAGATAGAATAGTCTCTATAGCATGGGGGCAACTAAAACATAATTAGAGAAAGGGTTAGAAAGGCTTATTTTGACCTTGAGGAATCTGGAAAATTCTCTTGGAGACCATGGTGCTTCAGCAGTGCCTGCATGAGTGCAGTAAAGACAGTGGAGAGGCATCGCAAGGACTGGGCAATGCACTGATGAGAAAAATGCAGGCAATACTTACTGTGGCTCAGGTGGGCAGTGTGTGGGGTCAAGGGAGACATTTCAACAAGGTGGGCAAGCTGGGCTAGGTTGTAGAAGATCTTGAATGATTAATTGGTGATTCATAATTATATTCTATATTTGTTGTTAGTTTTCTAAGGGTATTTTAGAATGAGACCTTTAATGGCAGTGTGTAGCAAGGGCAGAAAGTGACACACGCCAGTAGCAAGAATTAATTGATCATCTCAGCAAACTCAGCCAGTGACAATGAGTCTGGGCACAAGCCTTCAGAGTGTGGGGAGATGGAAGCATTCAGCAGGTATAAGGGGCATCAGAGACATGAGTTTGACAGAATATGGCTCATAGCCAGACAGAATGGTTGGGAAAAGTCCCACATGCCCTTAGGTCAAAGACAGAGCCACAGGGCAGGAGTTGAGGAGAGGCTGGGGGAGTTGCTTCTGAGTATATTGAGTTTGAGGTACATATATGGAAAAAAAACAACCTAATGTTATATTAGTGAGGACATTGGGGCAAAAACATTTAACCTTTTGCTTGAGATGTGGAAGATTAGACCAATACACTAGTTTAGTAGTGTTAAATTAAGTTTAGCCTAAAGCTTCCTCCTTACATATTTTAAATTTGCCCTTAAAATTCCTCTGTATATAGTAAGCTATAACCTAACTGAGCATGTAGTTTGACAATAATCTACATATACAGATCACCAAGTCCTAGCCAATCACAGGCACCCATTTGTTCAAACCACATTCAAATAAGGTAAATTCCACCAAACTGTAACTAATATGACTGTTTCTGTACCTCAATTCCACTTTCTGTACATCACTTTCCATTTTCTGTCCATAAATCCTCTCCAACCACCCTGCATCACTGGAGTCTCTCTGAACCTATTCTAGGTTAGGGAGTTGACTGATTCATGATCATTCTTTGCTCAATTAAACTTTGTTAAATTTAATTTGTCCTAAGTGTTTTTGTTTGTTTGTTTGTTTTAAAATAGTGGTTTGGAAAAGAAATTGAATTCATAAGCAGATGACCTATGTACAATTTATGGCCATCACCATCAGGGGAGATGGCACATGCGACAGTTCCTGGTAAACTTACAGATCTAGATTCCCATCCAATCAGGTTATAATATAAAAGTCAGGTCCTAATGTGGCAAGTCCCGCAGATATCCCCGTTTATCTTGGGAGACAGTTAAAGTGTAGAATTTCCGTACCTCCCTTTCTTGTTTCCTTCCTTCCCTTTTACCCTCTCTCCCTTCTTCCCTCCCTTCCTTTCTCTTGTCTCCCCTTCTCTTTCTTAAGGCTTTTTTAGTCCTTTGCTAACTCCTTCCACTCTTCCTCCCTGACTGAAGAACAAACTTTTTTCTAAAGAAAGACCATCCCTAGCATACTCACTCCCTTCAGAGTTTTCATCAGCTGCTGATGACCTAGTTCACCACTGATTTCCCACTGTGGCAAGTTTAGTGAAGGTCCTGCAGGCTCTCTCAGAGGGAGGCCCCTGTTCAGTTTGTGGCATCTGAAGAGCTGTGAGCTGTGAGTGAGCACCCAGGGTCTAGTGTTTGCCCCAGCATGGGTAATTTATGAGTCTGCAGCTAGTCAGTCAGAGGAGAGAGCCCAGCTAGAGGACCCTGTTAATTGGCCTTTTCAGTTCCTGGTAGGCACTACTGGTGGGAAGCTCCTGGGCTCAGACTTCTTATCTCCTTTTCAAGGAGCATAGGTCTACAAATTTAAAAAGAAAACAAGTGGGAAAAGCTCCCAGCTCTAGGGATATGCTGTCATTGGCTTTACTCAGCTATGTGGCCCTCTCCCTACTACAGGGAAGCCATGTGACAGATATTGGTTTTTGTTTTGTGCAGACTGAATAGAAAGAATGCATTTCCTGCTATAGAGAGAGGAGTCAGGCTCATTGATTTAGGCCCATAAGTATCTGATTCACAAGTTCAGCAGATACTTGGAGCTGAGGTGCAGAAAGGGCAGTCCCCAGGCCACGAATGAATCCTGGTCTGCAGTTCAGGAATTTATATCAGGAGTCAGAAATCAGGATACCCAAGTCATTATAGGGAACTTCATGAGGAACTGACAAGAACTTGAAAAGGACTCAAGATGCACTGCCAACATCAGCATCTTACACTAAAATAATAATTATAGTAACTGGAATTACTAATTCCAATTCTCCAACCCATTTTCTAACACCCAACCCCATACCTACTCATGTTATTTGTTTTACCCAGTCTTAGTTGCATAAAACTGAGGCCCGTTGGGGCACACAGAGTATGAATGAATGCATGTCCTTATAGAATGATTTACTTCATTCATTCCAGGAAATGGTCTTTAGTTTAAGGAACCATCAAAAGAGGAGACAGTTTAGGGGGAAATAAAATGATTCCTAGACTAGTTCCTTCTCCTGGAGTCTGAATTAGAAGAAAGACAGGAGCATGGTTGTAACAACCAGGTGAAAATAATTGAATTTCCTTCAAAAACATTTAAACTCACATTGGCTAAGGAGCAGAAAATAAAGATTTGGGTATCTATGTGAATTGGGGTTGTGAGACATACTTAAATTAAAAACTGGGTTGGACCAGAAGGTAAGTCCCCTTACAGTTGCCCTCTTCTGATGGCATCATTGCCAAAAAAAGTGGGACTCAGCATCACTGAGAGCTGTTAAAATGCAACATAATATTGAACATAATCTCCTAACTTTGCCTGACACTACTAGTAAAGCATATCATTTTCAAAAATCTTTTTATATTTCTCATCTAATTTCTCCTTGAGAGTAATGCTGAGAAAGTAATAATAATTATATTGATACATATAATTTAATCATAGCAATTAATAATTACATACTGTGTGCCAAACACAGTGCTAAAAAAGTTAGTATTCACATTTTACCTATAAAATCTATGAGACTAAATGGAAGAAAAAGTATTCAACGTACTTACCCCTACTGTGAAACCAATATATAAGCACTCACACTTCCATATGAAAGCTATAACCCAACTACAGCCCAAGATGAAGGGGAAAGAAGAGGCAGATGGGAGGGGAGGGAGGAGGATGAATGGAAGGAGGGTAATTGGGACCACACCTATGGTGCATTTTACAAGGGTACATGTGAAATATACTAAGTGTAGAATATAACTGTCTTCACACAATAACTAAGAGTGTGGGCTTTGGAATGCTCCACTGGGTTATAAACTCCATCTCCCAAGTTTCTGGCTAAGGTCAGTCTCCTAAGCCCTCTGAGCCTATGTGTTTTCATGTAAATGTGATAGTTACAGTGGGGTTTTCTTCATGGGATTGTGGGGAGGATTAACCTGAGGCCTTAGCTCAGTGCCCAGTATTATGAAGGTTGTACAATCACTAGTAGTTACAACTCATGAAGTACAGAGGAGGGCCCTCCCTGCCTTGCCAAAGACAGCATGCCAGCTTTGGGGATGTAATCAATTCACTTACCCCAGGCAGGGAAAGACCCAAAAGAGCTATAGGGGCCATAGTTCCACAGGAGGAAAAATCCATTCTTTTCCTCTGGATGCTTGAGAGTATGGTCATAGGAAATTAAATTATGTCACTGAGGTGTCAAAAGAAGCAAAAATCCCCAATCACATCACTTTATACCATTAAAGAAACTGCCAAGGCTTCCATCAGGTGCTCTGGCTTTGAGCTTTTGTATAGTGCTTAGATGGATTGTTTTCTCTAAAGTATTGACCAGGTGTCCTCAGTATGTTGTAAAATGTCTACTGATGTTCAGTGACATGGTGGGGGCTGCTCTTTAAATTTTCTTAAGCACTGGGCACATTCTTACTGTCCATTTGTATCCACAGCTGCAATTTTAATAATAACCAAAAAAAAAAAAAAGAGAGAGAGAGAAAGAAAAAAACAAAAGCATACCAGACATGGTTCAGGATCAAGATTCTCTTCTCTTGCAGTCTCCTTTGGAATTTCTCAAAGTCCAAAATGCAATTAATCACTCCAGTGTTTTCTGTTTATAAATGAATAAACAGAATCTTCATTAAGACTCCATGCTCACTTTCTCTTTCAGCCAAGGTAGAGCTATGGGCAAAAACACACTATAAATAAAAAATTATTTTTTCTTTTTCTCTCTCTTCCCTTTTCCTTCCTTCCTCCTTCCCTCCCTCCCTTCCTCATTTCCTTCCTAATGAAGAAAATAGACAGCGATTTTCTTAAGGCTCCCTAAGCAAGTGACAAGTCATTGAGCACACACGCACAGAGATTCTTGAATTCAGTGAGAGAGTGGAAGGTGAAGGAGAGAGGACAGTGGAAGAACCTCCTGGTGAAGCATAGGGATTAAATTTCATAATTCACCGAATGCATAATTCAATACTTTCATGGTGGATTACAAGACTAGGCACAGACATGGCACAATGAGGAGTAGATGACACAGCAGTTGTGAATTGAAATTTTAAAGTGCAGACCTTCTACTTTGGAACCCCACCTTTCGTTTCCTCACTTTATGTAAAATAAATATATTTTATTTTATTGTAAAATAATACCCATATGTACACCCCACACACACACAAATAGACAAAATGCATGGCTTAGTTACTTACTTAAGGCAAGTACTCCTGACTTACTACCCAGGTTAAAAAATGGAACTTTGCTACCTACCTCAGAAGCATTTCCATGGGCTGTGTCCTAATCCGGTCCCTCCCCCTTGCCACAAATAATACATTTCCTGACTTTCAAAGGAATCACCTGTAAGTATTGCTTTATGATTTTATCCCCCAACTGTACAACTCCAGACTAGTTTTTTTGACTTTTGCATACTTCTAAATTTAATATGTCTCTTTTAGTCTACAAGTTCTCCTTCCATTATTTTTTTCTTTTAAATTTATCTGTTGAAAACTCTGTGGTGTTTGAGTGCATATTCTTGATGCAGTTCAACCTGATCTTCTGTCCTTGGAATCCCTAAAAACTGGCATCTGGGTCCAGAGTATGGATCAGACTTAGATTTGATTCCCTTGAGCTCAGCTTCTTTATCTGTATATACATATATATATATAACAATTAAGGTGAGTACATCTAAACAGTAATATATAAATTTGCTTTATGGCCTTTATTTTAAATTATCTTGATTTAGAGATAGCAATGCTTTCTGTGTTCTTAATTAAAGTTATTATGAACACAATGAAAAAATTAACCATTAAATATGAATGGTCTATTCATTTGCAGGTATCAGTTGAGCTCCTACCTAGTAATAGATCTTTGTAATACTCCCACTATAAGTAACACAAACCCAGTGTTCTCAGGAATTTTACCTTTAGTTGGGAAGAGATGGACAGTAAACAAGCAAATGAATGAATAAAATGTACAGTAACCCCACTAATTGCCCTCCCTACAGTGCATCTTAGCAGGGTACTGGTGAAACTTATTAAATGTAGAGTATCAAAGTCTTTATATAGTGATCAAGAAAATGCCATGAAGGCTATCTCTAACAGTACGATCAAAATATTTTTCATTGTATATGAAGCACATTCTGCCCTATGATTGCACCAATGTACACAATTATGATTTAATAAAATTATTTTAAAAAATGTACAGTAACAACAAGTGGATGATGAAAAGAAAACAAATCCAGGGAAACTAGGGGCAATGGTGAGAAGGAATTGCTATTTTAAACAAGATGGTCAGGTGACATTGAATAGAGATCTGCTTTCACTGAGGCAGTGAGAGCCTGGCTGATGTGCTTGGGAAAGCATACCAACCAGAGCAAAGGCCAAAGTAGGCTGTTGTTGAAGGTTTGAGGAAAGACAAAGAAGGTAACTACTAGTGAATATAGAACAAACTATGAAGAATGGAGTCAAATTACTAGAAGAAACATTTTTCATCTATTTCTTTATCAGAACCTTATTTAGATTTCTTATCTGTCTAAAGCCTGATTTCAGGCATGGTTCTAGAGACTGCTGGGGTACTAAACATTGTGGACTGGCTGAAGAAGAACATGCCTAGCAATAAAAAGGGGTTGAAGACATTGATTGAATCATTATAGAATATTCTTTACTTACATACAAATAATTATGATTCAGGGCAGCATTGAGTTGGTGTTATATCATTAAAAGTTCATTAGAATTCACTAGAAAGTATATTTTTCTGATTATTTCAATAAAACCTTCCAAAGTAGGTGGCTGCTGAGCTTGGTTTTGAGAATGGCTAGGATTTTAAAGTCAGGGATTGAGGAGAAGATTGTAAGTAGAGGAAATTCCAGGGGCAAAGTCTAAGAAGCAGGAAGATATATTCTGAGAATGACTAGTGGATCCATTTGACTGGACTTATTAAAGGAGTGGTAGATTGAAGAGGCAGGTTCAAGTCAGATGTGGGTGGGTATGAATGCTAGGATAAACAGTTTTATCCTCTTGAAAGTAGAAGTTTAGAGAAGACATTGAGCTAACCAATGACTTGATTAAAGTGGAATAACAGGAATTGGAAAAAAACAAGGCAGCGTTCACAAGCAGAATTCATGAAATATCCAACCTAATGCTCCAATCTAGAGGTGAGCGGCTGATGAATTGAATTGAGATAGAAGAAATTTCATTTAATGAACAGAATGAAGAGGCACTGAATTTAAACTGGAACCTCAGTTAATAAAGGTTAGGAGGTGTGCCCATGATGTTCAGTTCTAAGAATTGAAGAACTGCATATGAGTGCATAAATCATGATGTAGATTATACATGCATACATATCACATTTGTAAGTCTACATATATCCATGGGGCACTACAAAAGTTTTGAGACAGACTGTGTTTTGGTCACTCCCAATAAACATACTTGACTGCATCCTTTCTGATTTACCCATGCAAGTTTCAACTCACTCAGATTATCAGTACTGTTAAGAGGGCTTTGTTTGTTTCTGTCCACATGGATTTTTATGTTTCCTGATTGTTGTATATCTTAAAAATTTTATAATGACCCACATATTATTAGTATTTTCCAATTCTTTGATTTTTTTCTTCTTTTCCTCCAGAATCCCAGTGCCTTCTTTTTTCCTCTAGATTTATTTCTTTCTTTTTTTTTTTTGGTCATATTTTTATTTATTACATATACTATAAACATATATAATACATGCTACAAAAAAATTAAAAAAATTTAACTGTCAAGAAAGTGTATAGTGTTATAATACAATGTCACATGTTCATATTTTATTTCAAATTGGTTTGCTTATCACCCATTTCAAACCATGAATAGTGATATGTTACTTATCACTTGATAATTAAAAATTATCTATTTGCATTAACAATAAACAATTCCAACAAATTAATAAAAGAATTAACCATGTCAAATATTAGTATCAAAAAAAAATTGGGCTTTTGCAGAAATGATTATATAAAATATAGCAGCCAATTTCAGCTTACTTTGCTTTGTGACAATGCACGTGAATAGGAATCTAGCATTTACTTTTGGGGGGAAGATATTTGTAAGAAGTCCTTTGATTTCTTGAGTCCAATAACTCCCATACCCAGCCAAATCTAACCCAACAGTTCATGTAATCATTGAGAAATTCTTATGATTTGAGTTCCATGTTCCACTAACATGTGACGCAAAGAGATATTACAAGCCAATATCAAAGTCAAAGGCAAAAGAAAATACAAACATTCAAACCAGTTGTGACATGGTTTTTCCACAAATCCTTTAGATGCCATACTTTCAGGAAAATAATATTTAATGTATTTGGATTTTACAGTATCTATGCTCTAACTTAAAGTTTAACCAAGTAGTCAGATGGAATCAAGTCCACTATTGCAAATGTGTTCATTCAAATTTATTGAGCACCCACTATGTGCACAGCACTGTGCCAATATTTTGAAAGTTGGGTATTAATGTCTTTATCAAGCATTACTTTACTGTGAGGAAAAAATATATTAAATTAGTGTCAACTCATTAGTTTGCTTGTGGTAATGTATGTAATCCCATGACAGCTGTGTTCCCTGTGCCATGTAATAAGCTTCTGCACACAGACATTTGCACATTGACTGTGGCAATGTTCTAGTCACTGGGATACCATGACTTGGTATGTCTTCAAAGAATGCAAATTTATCATATTAAATTATATCATATCATAAATCATATCATATTAACCTAAGAAGGACAATTAGAAAGGTACATTATTTTTCTACAATAAGGTCCAAAGCAAAGTATAAGGCGTTTCTATTGGTCATATCACATCACAGATCAGTAAGTGCCTTTATAGACTGGGAACTAACTTTGAAAGTTTCATGTTGTAGTCTAAAGAGCCTAGATCATTTTTGGTCTTGTAGTCTGTTCTTTGGAGCACCTGACTCCCTGTATAAATCTTTCCATATTAAAAAGGTTTTGTAAACTAAATCTGAACATAAACCAAAAGAGCCAAAAATGAAGGCAGTTTATAATGTAATGTACTTCAAGCACTATTCTGCCCATGTGAAATGAGTATATAATTCAAATTCATGATTGGTTCAAATATTTTTCAAAGCTCTAGTCCCACTCCTGAACTTATAAAATTCTAACTTGACTTTTATACAAGTAGCACATAATGCAGAGGGTGGAATTTGGCCCCCAAACCGCCCATGGAATAATGTAAGTGATTGGTTCTTCCACTCTAAGTAGAATCTAAGAATTCCAAGAGTCTCCTATTAGGATACTGACCGCTCAGCAGAAATGCCCTGCTGGATCCCATTAGCCGGGAGTCTATTAGCTACAGCAGGTTAACCCACTAGGATCCCTTGGGGAAGGCAGAGAGCTGGGAGTTGGGCTATCTTAGTGAATCCAAGACTGGCTTAAAGCTATGCACTAAATAAAGTGCTCTGCACATCCTGATTTTCACCCAGAATGAAAATACACACTGATTTTAGGGATTAACCTACTTGTAGGTTTGGGGAATAAGAATGATAAAGTTGAAAGAATCCCAAGAGAAAGTATTAAGCATTGACTAGGAAGGAAGACAAATGCCTCTAGTAGTGGTCTCAGAATTCTCAGGATTTGAAATGTCAGAATGAGTCATACAATGGAAATGTTCCATAAATGAAAAAGCAATCCCACCGGGTACTAGTCACACGGTGCATGATTACTTCACAGAGGTGGAAAGGAACAGTCTATTGCGTTTGATAGTAAGGTTTCAGAATAAAAACAAAACCACTTAATAAATCAGGGTAAGCAGTGTGTACACTCCCCTCATGGCCATCCGTTTTCCACAGGTTGATAAGCATTGCCTGAGAGAAAAGAGGCAACACACCTGTCCCTGCAGATACACACAGGCATGGCTGCTACCACCTAAAATTGCCAATTCAGAGGTTAACAATAACACACAAGCCCTCCAATTTCGTACCCTGAATATAGTAAACAAGATTAGGAATGGAGTAGTTCTGTCTAAAAAAGATCACAGGTAAAAGAATGCTTATATAAATTAGACTGCTTTTGACATCTGTAAGAAAATTGTGTAGATGGCAGCTGATAAAAAAAAGATTGTTCCCATCTCTCAGCAAAACTGTTGAGCTATACTCAACTAAAGTTCTCATCGGGATTCTGTTGATCCAGCAGATGGACATGTGTGAATGGTAAGCGACCTTGTTTGCCATTCCACTCCCCTTCCCACTGACCACTCACATTAATCTTCGTAACTTTTACCAGCTCACCTACCTCCAAAGCCAAGGCTGTCTTGTCATAGGCATGAGGGACTCACTTCTGGATAACCCTGGCATAAATGGGCCTGTTCTGGAGGTTAGGGCGCGGAGTGTTGACACTGGGTTGGGCATAGGGCCCAGACTCCGACCCACTCAGTGGCTGTGGGTAGGAATCCTCCTAGGTTACCTCCAATCACAGTTGGTACTGAGGCGGAGGCAGGTCTATACTTCTCCACGTAAGGGACACCAATCATCTCCCTCTTGCCTTTGCTGTCCTCTGCATTCCACCACTGCTCTTCAGGCTTATCCCGGATTCTCAGGATGTCTCCTTTCTTAAAGGGAAGATCTTCTTCAACATTCCCATGAAAGTCAAAGAGGGCTCGCACATACTCTGCTTCCTCCTGCCTGAGAATCACTCCACTACCCTGCCTGGATCTGGAAACTGGTTCTATCAATGTTGTAGTGTCCAAATATTGTATTTTGTATTTTGTAGAATTCCAGTAAAGCGGGCAATGAATCAAACACTTGATCTCCTATTTGGAGTCAGGAGGGGCTCACCGCGGGCGGAGGCTGGGCGGGCTACCATGTAACCGGAGGGCGCGGGCCGCTGCTGTTGATGGAGTGGGAGACGCGCGAGTTCTCCGAGACGCTGAGCACATCGTCCTCAGGGCTGGTGCTCAAGTCCTGCACCAGGAACACCCTGTGCCGCTGGCCCTGCAACATCGCCACAGCCTCCTGCCGACTCAACCGCCCCCAGTACCAGCTACTCGGCTTCTCCGAATCGAAGTTGCCCGCCATGACCGCCTCTGCGCCTACACGCTGAGCACCCGCCAAGAGCGCCCCTGCAGCCCTGGCGCCGGCCGCCCAGCGGACCGGCTCCGTTCTCAGTCTCACAGCAGCGCCCAAAAATCTTCCTCTAGATTTCTACACCTTCTCACGATTATGAATTATCTTACTCTTTTTTTTTTTTTTTTTTTTTTTTGAGACAGAGCCGCAAGCTGTCACCCTGGAGAGAGTGCTGTGGCATCACAGCTCACAGCAACCTCCAATTCCTGGCTCAAGCGAGTCTCCTACCTCCTCCTCCCAAGTAACTGGGACTACAGACGCCCGCCACAAAGCCTGGCCATTTTTTGGTTGCAGCCGTCCTTGTTTGGCGGGCCCGGGCTGGATTCGAACGCCAGTTCAGGTGTACGTGGCTGCGCCTTAGCCCGCTGAGCCACAGGCGCTGAGCCGAATTATCTTACTTGTGATGAGTCCTTGTAGGATCTAGATTTTTCTATTGCCGTCACCAAATTTCAATAACTTACCTGTCCTGAGTGCCTTCCTTTTAGAGCTCTGTTTTCAAAAGCAACAATAAACTATGTAGTGGTAGTAAGGTTAAATACTGTACTACATTTCTTATGTAATATATTTGAATACTGCACATGTACATATACATATTTCTGCTGAGAGCATGGTCTAGAGTCACTAGAAACTTTAGGAACTGATAAAGACAAAGAAAGATTGTTTTTTGGGGGACTGTTCTTCCTTTTTAAGTCATGCAGCATAAGTAGCCATCCATGGTACCCTCATTGTACAGGGACACAAAACAGCTTGGTGGTTAAAAATCAGCTTGCCCTTGAAATGGGATTGCTTAGATTGCAATTCTACTTCCACATCTACTAAGAGAACTTTTGAGTCTTAGTTTCCTCATTCTGTAAAGCAGAATATTTACATTATTTCCGTCATTGTTCTTTATTGTGAATTTTATAAGGTTAATATATGAAATTATTATCAACCAAGATTGACAGAGTAAACATTCAGCAAATATTAGCTGTTTTTGTTATACAAACAATTCTTTTATTAAGTCCCACTCTGAAACCTAAAGAGCTTCGTGTCAGCGGTATACTAGGACATCAATGAAAAGCAAATTTCTAGATGTGTCCCTCAGGGCCCTAAAACCCATAACTTACTATTGTAGATGCACATAAAACTTCAACAGCAATCTTTGTTTAAGCCACCAATCTACTCAAGCTACTGAAAAATCCATCAGAGCTTTGCCCAAAGGGTAGTATGAAAGAAAGAGCAGTGGACTGCTGCCAAGTCTTGGTTCTTCCATTAAAGAGCTGTGCAACTGTGGAAAAGCCATTTTTACCATTCTGTACCTCCCACTGCTCCAAGCATCCCATCAGTCAAATACTTGAAGTGAAGACTCTCTAAACTCCCTCTCAGGCCAGCCTCCCTACTCTTTTTTTTTAAATTTTCCTTTTAAACTTAGTTTAGCTTAAAGTTTAAGTTTAGCTTAGTTTAAACTGAGTTTAATATAGAAAACATTTTGACAAAATGGGGTACTTTTCAAATGCCTTCTTTCAATGACAGGTATGCACATGCACACACCACACACATCCCAGGCAGTATTCCCCTTGTCTAGCATGTTGCTCGTTGTAGGAAGTTGAAGTTGTCCTGTTTTTTTTTGTTTTTTTTCCCATGTTGTCATTATGACACTGTGCCAATTTTGGCGTACAGACTTTCTGATCTCTTTGCCTTTTCACTTTAAATAAATGCAAGTGTCCATGAGAGCAAGTTATATTTGTCATATTTCTTGTTGCATACATTCCTGGTTTGAGGCTACAAGTGAAGGACAAGAATAATGCAGAATAGATTACTATCCCTTAGAGACCTGTGAGTTAGGTCGTACACAGCTCTTTCATAAATAGGGTAAGCATACATGAAACTTAAAACCAATAATGGATAAAATCAGACTGAAAACTTATCCCAAACATTATCTAAATAATCGCAAGGGAGAACAAATACCACCCTATTGCCTCTGATAGCACAAGGACTTATGCATTTCAGATAATCGAGTCCTCCCAGCATTTATCCTAGCACAGAAATTCATCCAGATGTAGAATTTGGCAAACACTATTGCTACCTGATGATAGGATGAGTTACATCAGTGTGGGGCCTCTTCCTTTGAAGTTCTTTTTTAAAGGATGTTAACATTAAATTGAAGCCATTGAGAAAGTCATTGCTGTTCAGCTTTAGAGGGTGATTGCCCCATAGAAAACTTTCTGAACCACTCCAGCCTCACATGCGAGTGTCCTATGTCCTTGCTGCTTTTCCAAGCTCTACTTCTGGTTCCTTGCCTCCTATAGCATCTCCCTCCATTGTAACCCACAGCTACTCATTAGACTCTCATTAGAGGTTCTCCCTTTATCCTGGGCTAAGAGTTTTGTTTTCATGCTACCTAAACTGGTTGTATTTCACACACCAGAACTGTACACAGCAAGTCAAATTTCTCTTCTGTGTGAAAGGATCTCATACATTTTAAGGAGACTACCTGGATTTCTTGACTTTTCTTGACTGGACTTTGAAGGCTCCTAGCAGTAGGGTTAGGAAGACTTCTGCCATATGGAGCAGATTAAGAGTGAGAGGACCAACTGGAGGGTGGGATGGACATGAAGATGAATAACCCACATCTTGTAAAATAGTCATCTTAATTCAAAAAACTATGTGTTTATTTGTTATTTATTATTGCAGATCCATTATAAGAGTGTTAAATAGTTCAGCTCTGTCTTGGTTTTGCTACAGAGAGATAATGGAAGGTGATGTATTATTTTTGGGGATAAAGCATTACAGGGAGAAGAACAATACACTAAAAGACTTCAATGATTTTACCATAGTTCACTGGCACCTTGAGAAAAAAAGGAATATTAGCGGGCAGATCATAGGAGGTGCTGACCATTGCCCCTCACCACTGCAGGGTGATCCTTCCAATACCAGCATGTTAGGTTCTATCATTTTTTTCTATTAATTTAGAAAATGTTTTTATTCTAAAATTAGGTTAGTGGAAGAGTATAATATTTGCAGCTAAAACCACCACTTTCCTAGTGAATTAACCAATACAAAAAGTTCTAGACTTTCACTATGACATGATTATCAAGATGGGATGTTCAAATCATACACACGAACACATACAGGAGTAAGGAGAGAATTCATTAAAGGTCCAACCTACTCAGTAGAAGGCTAAGTTCACATACATTATCCTTCCCCTTAAGTAAACACTTGGTGTTTTGTTGTCTAACAATACATTCACAAGCAAGGGTATCCCAAGAAGCTTGGACAGGCAAATTTGAGGTGAGCTTGGCAAGATAATTGCTGAATGGTGTTTCCATTTATAGCCTATTGATGGGTCCAGAGCCAGTCCCGTGTATGGCAAACAAGGTGTCTACCATAAGTCAGATGCATTAATCTGTCCCCACCTTTTTTTTCTCAATACATTACATTCTTCACTTCCCAATTAAAAATTGATTTATCACAATGAGATTCTATTCCAATGTGTAGATGACTATGGGAAATGTAAATTGGCATAAATGGTTTATTTTTATACCAAACTTACATTGAAAGAATAGAAATGATGACTAAAAAGAAACAAGGACGTGTCCTGGAAGAAATGCTGCATGCAATGCATCATTGAGGGTATCAAGCTGACTAGTGGCAGATGGTAGCAGGTATTAGGAGTTCAGATCAGAGGCAAGGAGGAAGGTGAGAGGGCTCCTGGGCCCTTGGTCATGAACATCCTGTTTCTCAGGTATGCTTAGGTGCAGAGCCCCCACAGTGGAAGGGAAGAGGCAGAGCGAGACTCCTGCTGTGTTTCCCAAGTTCTGCTTCCTCTAGTCAGATAGCACAAAGGATTGGGCTCCTGTAGGTGATTGAAAAGAGAAGCATATTTTTAAGCATTTTACTTTAAAATGTACATTTCCTTCTATTTAATTCTGCATATATCTTCCTAATGAAGTGGCAGCTTAAATGCTTTATTTACTTTTTAATGCTCCACAATTGGCTTTTAAGTTGTAGTTACAGCTCCTGTCCTTTTCCAGATGTGATCCAATTGTGCGCAAACACATAAACAATTAAAATGGTGAGAGGAGGTGGGGGAAAGGGCAAAAAAAAAAAGGTCAGAGTCAATTAAGCCAGACAAATAAAAAAAAATTAAACCATGGAATGGTATACACCCAATAACCCATACTTTATTATTTTCCCTTTACAACATTATAAAAAATACATAAGCCCTTGATGTATGTATGTTTCTTTGAGAAAGGTGCTATATGGCTCAGAGGCGGATTGGTGGCATGTGATATAGGCAGCTGTAAGGTAACAACGTGTTTTCCCATAAAAAAGCAGAGGAAATAGGCACATAAATTCCATATGAACTGTCAGTGTGTCAGCTATGCTAACACTAGGGAAGCAGGCACCCTGGAGCTATACTAACTTATGCACCTTCATTTTTTCAAACACATGCTTCTTGAATTCACAAAGCTAAGTGGCAATCAGGCTACTTTATTTTTCCTTCTTTTTCTTCTCCTATCTAGTAGATTCTTCCTCTCCACTCTCTTAGATATCTCTTAGTCTAAGAAAGCAAAGGCATGAGTCAGGAGTAAGAGAAAAGAGGGCATTAAGAAGTTATCCTCACATATGGTTGCCGTCTTGGTTCAGCACAGCTCTTTCGAGGTCCTTTGTGTTAAGAGCCACATTCCACTGAATTGAATCTGAAGAGCATACTTATGTCTGTGGCTAAAAATTTGGGAGCACAAAAAGGACTGGGAATTCAGTCCTTTTCTTCCTTCTGCCTCTCCCCTCTCTCCTCTCCCCTCCCCCTTCCCCTCTTTCCTTTCCTCTTCTTGTGCCTCTCTCCTCCAGCTTCTTCCTCTGGCATTTATTAGTTCTTCTGGAATGATTTTTAGGATATCAAGTAAACTTTGGTGGGTTTGAGAATATCACTTAGGAGGTTAAAAACACTTTCCCCTCTCTGGTAGATCTATGTATTAAAGTACTGAAAGTTAGTATCACAAATCTGATTTCAGGGTTACATGTTAATAGATCAAAGCAGATCAAAGCCCCTTCTGTTTCCTCCCTTGGATGGTCTGGGTTTTCTGGAATGTGTATGGTGGTGGTATTTGCATTTGTGAGTCCTTTTTACATTTCCTTGTTTAAAATATTTTCAGTAACTATTTTGTGTCAATCTAACACAGTCTAATTACTTAACTCTGTGTTTAATCCAGATACGCATGGTCTCTATGTGTAAGACCCTGACTTTCTAAGTGAACAAGATTTCACAGCTTCCTAGGCTGACATTTCTTTATCAGCCCATGGGGGCTCAACATGTGTGTCAAACAGCATCATAAGGCTGCTGTTATTACTATATGAAATACAACATATGTGTGTGTGTGTATATATATATATATATATTAATACATAGATTGAAAGCGTTCATGTAATCTTCAGATGTGAAGAATAATTGAGTGGCAAATTTTGAACTCACCATTCCAAAGGGATGTTTAAACTAGCTAGAATTAAAAAAAACAAACAACAACAAAAAAAACTTGGCTTTTGTTCTTCAAATAGGAAGTTTAATAGTTCGATAATTTAAAATGTGTCTAACCTGGTCTGTTTTTCATATATGATTTTGACAAGATAAACAAGATAGAAAGCAAAAATAAATAAATAATAAATAAATAAATCATACTATACATTTAAACACAACTTCAAAAGAATAATTATTATAAAACAAAAATAGAATGATACCACAATTATTACTTTTGCATATCAGCAATGCGGTGGCTTTCCAGTGTGTCTTCTGAACACATTGATATCTGAACATTGATATCCGAACATCCCTAATCATATTCTGTGCATTGGCTATACACAGATCCACTCTTACTATAGTTTGGCTATTTATAAAATCCTATAATTATTTTTTTACATACTACTTGTCGGAATCAATACAAGATAGCAGTGGATTTTCAAGAAATACATACCCAAGATTGCCAACAAAATCATTTAGATATGACAGATCCTAATCACTTATTAATCACTCTGCACCATAAGATTATGATTAACATTTGCTTCATTATCATGCTTACTGAAAAACTGGAGCAAAGATGCTCTTGGCCTATTCATGGATATCTAGAAGAAGTGCCTGTATGAGAATTATAACTTTAATTTCAAGTTATGGATAATTCAGTCTATAGTTTATGTTGGTATGCATTTCCAACCAAATTTAAGTTGTTTATTCATGATTCTGAAACAAAGTAAGTTAAGAGGGAGGGATGATGTTTACCAACATAATTCAATTTAGAATGATTATAATAACCTTCAGAGTTATAGACAAATAAAGTGGAGAGAGGATGATTAACGAATCTCAGTCATTTACCCATCCTACTCCACACTGCTCAACACTCTATTTTAATCAACTTGTGTAACCAGGAAGCCAACTTCTTTCTCTCAGAGTCAGCTTTGCATAGGAGGGTCTCTTCGTCTACCCAGAGACTGTATCTTATGCTGGTGTAGGATTAAAATGGTTCAAAATTAATTATGTAGATATATTACTGTCTGCAGTAACCTCACTCACTACTGTTCTCACTGTAATCTACCATATTATTAATGCCAGAATTTTCCTATTAGCTTTTATTTATTTATTTTTATTAAATCATAGCTGTGTACATTAATGCAATCATGGAGTACAAAGTACTGGTTTCATATACAATCTGAAATATTTTCATCAAACTGGTTAACATAGCCTTCATGGCATTTTCTTAGTTATTGTGTTAAGACATTTATGTTCTGCATTTAGTAAGTTTCACCTGCACCCTTCTAAGATTCACTGTAGCTGTGATCCCACTAATTACCCTCCCTCCAGCCAGCCTCCCCCCTCCCCTCCCCTCCCTTGCCCCTTTCTCTATATTCTTGTGCTATAATTGGGTTATAGTCTTCATATGAAAGCTATAGATTAGTTTCATAGTAGGGATGAGTATATTGTATACTTTTTCTTCCATTCTTGAGATACTTTGCTAAGAAGAATATGTTCCAGCTCCATCCGTGTAAACATGAAAGAGGTAAAGTCTCCATCTTTCTTTAAGGCTGCATAATATTCCATGGTGTACATATACCACAATTTATTAATCCCTTCATGGGTCAATGGGCACTTGGGCTTCTTCTATGACTTAGCAATTATGAATTGTGCTGCAATAAACATTTTGGTACAAATATCTTTGTCCTATTAGCTTTTAAAGTGTTCTTTTACACTGAATAGTTTGTCACCAAATTGTTACCAAATGCCTAAAGGTTATTTAAAACTTAATGTGAGCAATACTTGTTTCATCTTGCCATTTGTTTTGTTGAGTTATTATTGGTATGCATTGTGTGAACTTATTGTATGCATTTTTTATGCTGCTAAAAATGGTGGTATATTTTTAACAATCCATTTTAATATGAAGGTCCTAAAAAACTCTTAAACTTAGGGTTTAACAAGGACTATGCAAACTTCACCTATTGCCTCTGCTTGTGTCAAATACTGTTGAGTGATAACTTTAAGAACCTAATATATTTGGAAATCTTGGCTTCTATTTCTTTTAGAGCTATGATGAATACTAAAGGATCCTATAAAGAAACATTTTCCTTGCAGTAAGTGTTCTTTGCCTTATATTCCCTAGTAGTCAGATAACCGAAGAGCTCAGCTGTAGAATAACCTTCTTTATAAATACCAAAAAACAGTAGGCATATACATTTAAAAAAAAAAACTTTTAAGTCATTGAAAGTCTGATTCAAAAACTATCATAAAAACCAAAGTCATAGTTTTTATCAGTATTGTTGCTTATGAATCTATGGCCATATCACTTTGAGCTAAAATTTCATCAGGGTTTGTAAACTGAGCAAAGTTGAAGTGGGTCAATATGGATAAAGGATTTTAATGGAAAAAACAAAGACTGACAAGCAAACAAAAACAATTAGGTTAAGAAAATATGTGGTGTGAATGTTTGTCGTTGTACATTATACATGTTGTATAATACAACAAACTCATTTTCCCTGGAAATAAAGAACAATGATAGGAAAATTTGATATTTCACTTAGATTGTCAAAAACTAACCTGGTCCCTAGTACCATTCATAAACATTTTGCCCAGTTATCCTGGGAAATTGAGTCTTTTGATGTAAGTCCTTAATTGCAAAGATCAAGAGCAAGTTAGGATTGTTTGGTTACCATGGGTACATAGTGTGTATGGTGGGAGGAATAAACAGTGTAGTTCAACCAACAGGCAGGCTTTTCATCCATTTTTCCACCTATTCTGTCTTCCAGACACTGATTCAAATTAAACAAATTTTGCTGAGAACTTATTATATGCCATGTCTTATAAATGTCTTTCAATATACAGAGTAAGCAAGGCAGACATAGTTTTTACCCACAAGAAAATGACAGTTTTGCAAAGTGAGTTTTCCCACTTGATGGGTAATATAATCAGACATAAATATGTCAGTGTCTCAAGAGTTCTTTCACTGATGGCATAATTACACTTTACAAATGAAGGTGTGAAGACTGTAATCTCCTAGGATTTTGTTCTCAGAGTTTGAGGTGTTATAGAAAAGTACAACCCACCTTGGACCTAACAATAAGAGTGGAAAAGATAAAGAATGGTAGAGAGAGGTGCAATAATTTTCTCTGGTGATTCTGATGTACAGTCTGAGAAGCCCTGCTGTATTTGAAGAGGCTAGTAACTGGAGGATAAGGTTCCTGGCATGGCCAGAGGGTGAGAAGAATTAATTAGAAGAGTGACGAAATTGGATTTAAGGGAGACAAGCAAGCCATAGGTGTTTGTTTAATCTGAGTGTTATGAGTGGTACTGCAGGCAGAGAGTTAGAAGAAATGGTTAAAAAAAAAAAGGCATGGCTGCAAGCTTCTCCCAGGAAATCCAGATGTTATGTCTACTTGTAGTAAGAAGTTATTAAACATTGCCTTGTGACTAAACTTGCTAACTAATTCCTCTTTTCCGACAATGGGATTTGAACCAAGATGGCTTGGGTCTACTCATAATGCCCTTCATTGATATAGTTTATTCAAAAACTTAAGACTAGAGGGATGATGCTTCATCCCACCACTTGTCACTCTGCATCTTTACCGCGTCTGATTGAAGATATCTCCAAGGCTGATTCATGGGGATTTTTGAACTAGGGCAGCGGTAAGAAGGCTATTAGAGAGTAATATGAAGCATGCAAGCATCCAGTGCTGGCTTCAGAGGCACATATCTAGTTTAAATTGCAGCTTGACTGGTAGGTACCTGTGTGGCCTTGGTGAAAGTTAATCTTACTAAACCTTAGTTTCCTCATTTAAAAAATTAAGACCTACAAAAAAATTAAAAACACTACAGACCCGGGGTAATTTCTATTTCATCTGGTGCTAAGAACTTTGAACTTTGAAAATTTTTCTAAAGTCCTTCTAATAACATAACTGGCAACTTTCATTAAGCTTCCCTCCTTTCCATTAACAATAAAATGTATCATTTAGGTCAGTATTATGCACAAATTATTCCAATAAATTATTGGTTGACCATATCTCTGGCCGGGAGTGGCCGCGCGGCTGGAGCTCGACCGGCGGCTATTTAAGCGGGGCCAGCCGAGTGGGTTGGGCAGCCCCTGCAGGCTCCAGGCGCCGGGAAGTCATGTTCGTGTTGCCGAGGCGCTGCTAGCCGGTGTGTCCAGGGTATGTTATGTTTATTTGAGACTTCTCCATTGGGAATCGCCTATTGTCACTAAGTGTCTGCTGGTTCTGGGATTTGCTTCCTGCCTTCTTGCCATGTCTAACGAAGTAGAAATAAGTGCAACCAATGGTCAGCCTGACCAACAGGCCGCACCAAAGACAGCATCAAAAAAGGAGAAGAAGAAAGGCTCTGAAAAGACAGATGAATATCTTTTGGCTAGGTTCAAAGGCGATGGCATAAAATACAAGGTCAAACTAATTGGCATTGATGATGTGCCAGATGCAAGAGGGGATAAAATGAGCCAAGATTCTATGATGAAACTAAAGGGAATGGCAGCAGCTGGTTGGTCTCAGGGACAACACAAACAGAGGATCTGGGTCAACATTTCCCTTTCTGGAATAAAAGTAATTGATGAGAAAACTGGGGTAAATAGAACATGAACATCCAATAAATAAGATTTCTTTCATTGCCTGTGATGTGACGGGCATTTGGCTATGTGTGTGGAGGAGAAGGCCAGCATCAGTTTTTTGCCATAAAAATGGGGCAACAGGCTGAGCCACTAGTTGTTGATCTTAAAGGTCTTTTCCAAGTTATCTATAATGTAAAGAAAAAGGAAGAAGAAAAGAAAAAGTTGGAAGAAGCCAACAAAGTAGAGAATGGGAGTGAGCCCTTAATGATTCTTGATGACCAAGCTAACAAACTGAAGTTGGGTGTTGACCAGATGGATTTGTTTGGGGACATATCTACACCTCCTGACCTAAATAGTCTAAAAACGCCTTTGGATTTCCTGCATTCTGCCCCCTACCCCTTACTGGAGTTCTTTAAGAGCAGAGATTGTAACTCACTTTCATTCCTCGAGTGCCTGCCCCTCAGGTGCTAACACAGAGGCCAGATGGATGTCTGGATGTCGTGTTGACAGCCCAACAGAAATTAACAACTCTCTAACCAAGAGAGTAGATGAGGAGTCTTTTGTCTTGTCAATGGTAGTCTATGAACTACACTCTTTATCTTGGATTAACAAGCAACACAACCTGAAGAGAGCCTTATACATTTTACTTATAGGATGACTATTCAGAAGTCTAACTTTGTGGCACCTGTTTGGTGTCCTAAGAACTCCTTCTGAAGTATTTGAAAAGGAGAACTCTACCAGCTGTGAAAACCAACTGTTCTAACCCTGAGGTGGCTCTTAAGAAATGAATAAATGCTGAAATCACACACACACAAAATTATTGGTTAATTGAATGATTGAGCTAACCTCCTTGCTCTTACATACTTTTGCTAGCATATACTAATATAATCACTTCTTGTTGGCTGACAGGTAATAGAGACATGTAATTTGATGACCTTGAAAATGGCTTTATGTCATTGATAGCTGGAGAGAAATGTTCTTTGACAGAGTGGGTACCATCAGTTTGTAAATCATCAAAGAATGGAGCAGTATAGAATGCTTGATGGGATTTTCATGGCATTATCATGTAGATTACAATGTAAAGATGAGTTTGAATATATATGAGGAAGTGTTTTGGGATTTACATAATGAGTTAAAATGAAGAGGCAGACTTAGGTCTGAATCCTTTAACCAACATTCAGCCATAGCGGGATCATGATCTTCACTGAGTTTCATCTACAGTGAAGGGACCCGATGTGTCTTGTATTAATGGAGGAAGAATATCTAAAATCTAGAAAGAACTGAATATTCTTAACCTGTACTGGGGTAGATAAGATGGAAAATGTTATTCTACTAACTAGAAATTCAATAAAACCTCAGCTCTTTTGGGTAAACTGTATAGCCTGATAATAGGTAAGATTTTGAAATAATAAAAAGAAATGGTTTTCACTGTATTAAACATTTCCTTTAAAAATGCCTCCATTCCCCTATGCATTCTATTTTGATATGATGACAATTAATGACATGGTGGGGGTGGGGGAAGGGGAGAGTAGCGAGAGAGAAAAGGGGGAAGTTTCAGTGTGTGATACACCTTTTGGGGGCAAAGCACAATTGTAAGAGGGACTTTACCTAACAAATGCAATCAGAGTAACCTGGTTTCTTGTACTTTCAATAAATCCCCAACAATGTATATATAAAAAAAGTTAAACCAATTTATACTTAAAAAAAATAATAATAAAAATACCTTCATTCCCAGACAACCATGAAATGGTCTTGTGAACCCTGCTTGATTCCCTCTGTGGATGTCCCAAATAAGTTCTTCCTTCCCAGCAATAGCATTGACCACATTTTTCTTGATCCTTCAACCCTATTGAAAAACCATCCAACTTATGGTTGGTTAAATGATTAACTCTTGGTTTTATGCCAAGAAAAAATTTAAGGTGCTAGTGTATGGGAAGCCTCTGGACAGGAGAGCATTTGCATCTGAGTGTGCACCTCAGGGTTTACTGATGTAGAGATTTCTGGCTGTAGTAAGTATACTTCAGCAGATCATTTTGGGACATGTGCCTCTGCCTTCCCCTCCCATTAACATAACTAGATTTAGATTTGAGGCTGGACATGATTTGGATAGCCTACATTTTTAATGCAGAAAGCAACTAAGAGTTGTCACTTCATTGGTGAGATGCTTCCTTTGGTAAAGTATTTACTCCGTGAGTACGGTAATGACCTTGCTGCCTGGTTGGAGGACAAGCTGGCTTACATAGACCCATGTAATGGACACACCTGACATCTATGAAGAGATTGTTTCAATCAAATGGTTACAGTGAACCTGGAGGGGAAACTAGATACAAATATTAGCACTATTCAAGATCTGTTTGTGGCTAACTTATAGGCACAAATATCAGTAGAAATGTCTCTCAACACATGAAAAAACTATAGGCCTTATAAAATCAGGGAGTTAGGGCTAAAAGAGTAATAAGAGGCTTCATAGAAGAGACTGTGGGATTGCTTTCAGTGGAAATTTTTGTCCATGATTTATGCTGCAGTTACCAAGTCACAGAGGTAAGACCCTATCATCTCTTTCATTTCCGTGAATCATTTTCTTTATGATTTGATGGTTATAGTCAGTGTGTAAATGAAAACTCAACATTCTCTTCACTGGGAACTCACCAAGCAGATGCATACTTTTTCTGATTTTGTTTCATGCACTTGTAATGTATTGGTAAGTAATATTTTAAGCACCCAATTCACTGGAAAACTTACATATTTAATATCCTGACATTCCTAACAGGTACATAGAATCTTCCCTTTCAACATGGGAGATAATTGATAGGGGTTGAATTACTTAATATTATCTAAGCCATTACTTGCAACATAATCATGTATTTCCTTATATTTTTACTATTGGTCTTTTATTGTTAATAAAGCTTTCAAATGACTAAAATCTCTGTAGCAAAATTTTAAGTATTTTGAAAAAAACATATTATTTTAAACTTCTTGGTATCTATAAAACACCAAATTGGTTCTTTTTATAGCATGCATTCAATTTAAATTTGTTGTGAATAGCAGATGCTAAAAAATATATTTATTGTGTATAGCTGATACTTAATATATAATTGTTCAAAGAGTGCTTAGAAATGAGAAGAACTTGGGTTTGAGCATCCAGCATCAAAATTAATCAATGAATTATAGTCCATAAATAGAACTGATAGAGGCTCCTATTTTTAATTAGTCTACTAAATTAATTTATAACTGAATTTCACTTATTCTTTCATAAAATATTTATTGATCAGCACCTGTAATAGTCTTGGCTCTGTGTATGTACCTATATGCAAAAAAATGAACGTTATAGTGAAATATGCATATTATTTATAACCTCAGTGCCCATTCTCACCATACCTCTTTAAAGCCTCCAGAATTCAGTCCTAACTTCTGGTATTTGAAATTCTTCCTTGATTGATCCTAATTGATCTATTCAAATTTAACTTGACTATTTCCAGACATATGTTGAACCTACCTACCACGGACACCTTGACATTCTTTAAATGCCGTGTTTTCTTCTATTGCCATGTTATTGATTATTTATACGCAACATGGTGCGTTGGAATCATACTAACTTCAAGACAAATGAATCAATTTCAAGTTGTGTCACAAGTTTTGCAATCTAAGTTGCTGCATATCAAACTGTCAGGATTGTGAGGGAGATCAGAGATAAGATATAAATAAACATAAACATGAACAGAACTTAATCTCACAAATTCATTTATGAGGACAGTAGGTAATTAATGGGTCATATCCAGATAAGTTAGGTATGTGGCTATTTTAGCAAAAGGAAAGAATTTCATAATTTTCATTTTCTTAATTTTTCACATGAAAATCTTCCCAGTTTAGATTAAATACCAAATCTTAATCCAGTGGCTTGTATGGTACATGTTATATTATTGATTTACTTTGCTCTAACCTCTAAAGTTAACAAGAACTCTAAAACCTTAATAGGTCTATCATAAAAGTTTTGTATTTGAGTATTGACCAAAAAGATTATCTGAAAGACACATTTTTGCCCAATTCATATACCGTCTTTAAGAATAGGGTTCCTCAATTTGTATAAATTAAGAAAACAAAAGGAAAAAAGAGGGGATAAAACCTCATTTTGAGACCTCAATAACCTGAATTGCATTTATCTAGCACCTAACATTTGTTACAATATTTCTTGAATTTCTTCTGCTCAGTTTCAGACCTTCAGTTTCTTGGATAATGTAGGATCATTGTGATTGCAGCAAAGTAGAAAGGAGTCCAAAGGTAATTTTCAGCTAAGTTGAAGCAAGAAATAAAAAGCAAACTTTCTAAAGTATATAAGTCTCTAAATAAAGTATTCTTAGGGTATAAATCTGGGTGATGGCCCCAATTCCCAACTTGACTGTGTGTAGAGACCTGTCCTGAACACAGGAATCCTAAGAAGAAAATGAGACTGCCTAACTTCTGACCTCCATCTCATCCCCATCCCTTCTAAGGACAGGGCTGAGGCTCCTCAAATAGACTCTGAGAAAGAACAATCAATGTCCCAGCTACAGGAGGTTTCTCTGGGGTTAATCTTGGTAGTTATTGAAAGGCACATGGGACAACAGCTATTCACTCTTTTTTTAAGGGAAAGAAGTGTCTATATCTTACCATTGTCTTGGGGAACAAAATGTCGTCAGTCATAGTGCCATTTCACTGACACCTCACTTCAGGGTGGTGGTAAGGTGCAAAAGAAAGCCAGCCAGCCAGCCTGCAAACAACAACCGTAAGGCAATCTAGGCCTGAAGGATGGAGTAATTTGTGTCAAAATAACAAAAGTCCTTTTCAACTAGATCCCTTGCTTACCTTACTATTACCCTCTTTTCTTCATTTTTAATTCACTTTTCAATGTTTTAAAAAATAACTGAAAACCTGCAAGTTCACAAATTACTTAAATTATTTAACTGAAACCCAGAGTTTTCTATGGATAGGCCCTAATTAACAGCTAAGGCAGGACAACAAATGTCAATTTATTGCATATTATAGATTTTTATTTTATTTTGTTATTTCAGTAAGTTTTTTGTGTTTGATGAGTGGAATAGATTTTACAAAAAGAAAGAGAAAGAGAGTGAGCCCAGGCATAAACATGTCTGAAATTAGAGACATTAAGTATGAGCAAAATTCCAATCCTGCCCTTTAAAACTGGAGAATATTATCCTACTCACCAGCCAGGGCATTTGGCTGTGAAGTCAAAGACAGGAATATTTAATTGCCATCAGCAAACAGAAACCTAGGCAAAGAGTATTTGTGTCAGTTAGATGCCAATGAAACTAAGCCTTGCTAAGATGAAGAGGATCGATTTAATTTTTTCTCCTTCTCCAGATTTTTGCTATGATAGAATGACGTACTCTTCATTCAGTCACTCAAGCAAAAGAATGCCTGATGAGCCCATGAAGGTCAAATAGTTTCTCAGCCAGTTGATGCTGTTTCAGACAGACTTAACCTTCTTTACCTAAAATGTTTGGACCCAAATTTTGGCTACAAAACCCCTAGGGGCTACATTTCCATAAACAGCCTCTTCTTACCTCCTCCCTCCCCAGAACATAAATTTAAAGAGAACTTTCCAGTAAGTAGTTTTAGTTTCTTAGAAGGTTTTACTTTTTTCTTTGTGTACATTTGAAACATTGTGTGACATTCATTCCACTTTGTTGGACTTCCCCTGGTCTCGCACCATTGCTGGGCTCTGCTTTTATTTCTCATCTATGTCAGTGCACCCCAGGGAATTTGTTTTTTTTTTTTTTCCATTTCCTGAATGAACAAAATACTTTCTCCTAATCTGGAAATCTATGGCCTTTCTAACAACGTTATAAAGGAAGACTCTCCCAGGAGGTGGGAACATATATGTAAAACAGAATCTCAAAGGGATTGGTGAGTCCTTTAGTTCAGAGCTCTGACATCCAATTCTTCAGGTTGCACATTTTGCGATATAACTTCCCAAATCCTGCGAGCTACACCTAAGTGAGAGATAGGGAGGATTTTGCCAAATATCATCAAGGGTGCAAAAATGTGACAAAGGCCAATGGATATGTGAGTATAGTGGATCGTGGCATTCAGGGGTTCATAATCCCAGATATTATTAGCTGAAGTTGGTGGGTCGTAAATGTTTAACAAATTCATCATGCGCTGAAGTCAGCTTGCCTCAAAGAATATCCTGCTTGTCTATTTGGCCCCTAGGTCCCTCTCTAGGAATATAGATCATACATCTTCTATTTTTAACTTCCATTTTCCTGATGGTTTTACTTTGAAAAATGTGAAGAATTGGTGGATTCTTTTAAAATGTGTGTTAAGGTAAAGCACAGCAATATGCAACAGTTAAGTATAGTTTGTATTTCATTAGAGCACTTGCACGGATATTAACTCATTCAAGCCCTTACTCAGTCTTTCATGGAGTGGAGCAAACATTATATTAATTGACATATAAGAAAAATGAAGTCTTGAGTGGTTACATCATTTGTGTCATCCCCTTAGAAGTCACTGACAAATTAAGAATGTGGAAACAGCCTCCACACTACTTGGATGGGATTTATTCTACTCAATTTGGGGTTACAGCCTCCACACTATTTGGATGGGATTTATTCTATTCAATGTTGGTGATGCATCTCTATTTCAAATTTAGTTAAGTTACCAGTTAAAGAAGTCATTTTCTCATGAGTTACTATTAACTTCACTTCTGCGCAACACCAACAAGAGGAATATAGCTCCCAGTGAAGGAGAAAGAAACTTGGAGAGATAGCAACCAATGCCATGCATTCTGTAATTAGTAAACACTAATTCTACCACCTTAAAAAAAGGTAATGAAGCCTTTAGTATAATAACTGACCTGACTAAATGAAAAACTCCATTTCACTATTAATTTGGAATTGATTAAATCTATTACAACATACCCTTGAAGTGAAGGAAGTGTTGAGTTTAAAGAAAGGTAATTGTGCCAGTTTATTTGTGTCTTGGTAAACATACTACACATATCAATACATCTGGAGGTCCCACTGCTCTGGTTGCAGCTATGGATCCTGAGTAAACTGGTCTTACATATTTTTAGGTGGATCTGACATAGGAGAGACAAATAGAGATGTGGGTTTCAGTTCCACCGTGCCATTTTCTAGTGGTGAAACTTTTTTTTTTTTAATAATTTTATTGAATCATAATTCTGTACATTGGTGCAATCCTAGGGCATGATTCATATACATTGAGAAATGTTTTCATCGTACTGTTACAGATAACCTTCAGGGCATTTTCTTGATCACTATATAAAGACATTGATACTCTACATTTAATAAGTTTCCCCAGTACCCTGCTAAGATGCACCGTAGGTGTGATCCCATGAGTAAGAGATTCTTAAGTGGACATTTCCTGAGTTTGGTGATGTTTCTGTCCCTGGCCCCTCTTCGGGACATTACCTTATTTCATCTGAGTTTCACAGGGTGTTGAATACAGACCTGGTTCTCTCTGAGTAATTCATTCAGAGCACGCTCACTCCCCCCAGGCGGGGGAGGCGCAGAGGAGGCTGAGCCACTTGCTGAGCCCACCCTGCTGCTGTCTATGGGGGTGGAGTGGACTGGCGTCATGAACCCCCTTCCCTGACTAGGTCCTCTGCCAAGGGGTTTCTGGGTCACATTGTTGCCCAATGTTCACGATCTTTCCCCAGGAAACCCCCAGCCTGCTGCCACTCCGTGTTGCCCACGGGCCTCCCCCTGCCCTCCTCTTCAGTGGCCAGGCAGGTGTGGGCAGGACCAACCTGGGCATGGTCCTGGGCACCCTTATCCTGTTTCACTGCAACGGGACCACCTCACAGCCAGAGTGAGTGCCTGGGACCTAGTGTCCCAAGGGGCGGTGGGGCTGAGGAGAAAAGGGGACAGGCTACCCTGGGATGATGGGGGATGCATCCAGGAGCCCAGAGCCAGAGATGGGGATTGGGCAACTGGAGTTCATTTCCTGATTTGCCACAAACTTGCTCAGTTGCCTGGAAAGAGTCACTTGACCTTTCTGGGCCTCAGTTTCCCTAGTTAGGGACATGTCTCTTGTTTCTTCCAACATGGTTCAGAAGGAGCCTGTAGTCTGGTGCCTCCCAGTGGCCATAAGCAGCATGGCCGTCCCAGAGGCCATCGGGAGCCCTGCTTACGTACTGACCCCTGCCTTGTCAGGGTGGCCCCCCCACAGACCAAGCCACTGCCCATGCAGCAGTTCCAGGTGATCCAGAGCTTTCTCCGCACGGTGCCCCAGGGGAGGAAGCTGGTGGAGGAGGTGAGCGTGGTGGTGGGCAAGGAGCTGGGGCAGTGGAAGGGATGGCCACGGCTCTCACTGGTGGGTGCCTCCCCCCTTCTCCTTGCCAATCCTTCCTTCTCTCCTGCTGTCTTTCCTTGACCCTGTCACCCGCCTCTTCTTTTCTGGCCGTTTTCTGGCGCCAGGTGGACAGAGCCATCACTGCCTGTGCAGAGCTACACAACCTGAAAGAAGTGGTTTTGGAGAACCAGGGGAAGCTGGAAGGCACCCAGCTGGGGGGCCTGGCCCAGGTGAGGTGTGGGAGGACGGCGTGAGAGTCTGTGCTCTGGCAGGAGCCCCACGGCCTGATTTTGTTAGGCTTGTTGACTGGTTTCTGTCAGACTGACTTCCGAGCTACTGTTTCTCCCTTAAGAAGAGAAGGGGAGTTAGGGGTGCTGGGCCTGCAGGAAGGACAGAGAAGAGGGGAAGTTTACTTTCCCTGACCGGGTCCCCTCAGCTACAGAATAAACAGGAACAGAGGAAGGCGCTGCTGGCCAGGGCCTCTGGGTTCAGATACTTCCCAGATCACTCATGGCGCCCCACACCAATAAAGCTCCTGGTGCTTCTTCGCTAAGACTGGGGTCTGGTCTAGTTGCTACTCCGGAAGAGTGACAGGCTCTGGGTTCTTGGCAGACCCTTTCCCCATGCCCTGGGAGAAGAGGTAGGCTTGACAAGGTTTGCTCACAGTGCATGGAAAGAATCTAAAATCTGAAGAGCCTTTTTTCTTCTTTAAGATTAAAATAAAATATTTTAAAAGCAATATTCTATGATGAAAAATTGAGATATTAAAGAAAGGAAAAATTCGCCCATAGTCCCAGCACAGCTGTTGTGAGCATTTGGGGCTGGTTTCTTTCATTTCCTGTGTTTATGGTTTTCTTATGTATGTTGCCCTAGCAAGTGGTTTGCACCCTGCTTGTGTAGTTTAACTGTACAGCATCAGCCTTTCCCTTGCCAACACCTGGTTTTCGTCATTGAGATTGCCAGTGGCTGTGTAACTTAAGCCCTTGGCACGGTTCAGCCACCGTTGGGCTGACAGGAGTAGGGGAGGGGCTCTGACCCAGCCTCCAGGGTTACAGTCCTGGTTCTGCCACTTGCAGGTGTGTGAATGCGGGCAACCTACCGAACCACCCTGTGCATTTGTTTCCCTATTTGTAAAGTGGAGGCAGTGATGATAGGGTGGCCGGGGAGGGAGTTAGGTGAGAAATAATACATGAAACACCCAGAAGGGAGCCTGACACAGAGCAGGTGTCCCTGAAATGTCACCCGTTGTGATTTACTAAACAACCCCTTCTTCTTGGACAGTTGGGTTGCTTCCAGCTCCTCAGCAGGGCAAATACCTTAGCGTTGAGCACCTTCGTGAAAACGAAGGCTTTTGTGTATTTAAGATTTCTCCCCTTAGTTTAGATTAGGGGCCAGCAAATTATAGCTCCTGGGCCAAGTCCCACCAGTCACTTTTTTTGATAAAAAAGTATTATTGGAGCACAGTCTTTCCACTTGCTGATGTACATCTGTGAGTGCTCTTCCCTCTGATCGCAGAGCAGAGTGGTGAAACAGAGACCGAATAGCCTGCAAACCTAGAATATTTATTCTCTGGCCCTTTCTACAACGAGGGCCAGAGAACCCTAGTCAAGATTCCCAAGGATGGGATTAAACTTCATAAAAGGGTATGACCCTTCTTTAGGGTCTAGCGGAATCCCTCTTCCTCCCTTAAGAGTCCTGACCTCACAGGGGCACCCTGAGATCTGACGGTTGAGAGATGGGCTCTTGGGGTTCTCTCTGACAGCCTGCTATGCAGAGGGTACTGGGCTCTATTTGTCATCAGCTGTGTGACTTTGAGGAAGTCACTTCATTGCTTTGAGCCTCCATTTCCCCTGTGTAAATTAGGAATATTGATAATGCCTCCCCCCCAGCACTATTATAAGAGTCTTTTTTCTTTTCCTGTGGGGAGATTCCAGTTCTACAGAGGAGCTTTCTGGCTCAGGGGAGAGGGTGTTCATACATCGTTCCCTCTACGTGGAGCGTGCATAGTCCTGACACGGTGGGAGCTGTGGGAGCAGAGTGAAGGAGCCCCTGCCTGTCTCAGGGCTGGGAGCCTGCTCGAGAGGCAGTCCCTTCACACACAGGGCCCCGTGTGGTCTCCAGCAGACATCCCTGCACCGTCGATTAACTGTAGCAAATGCTGTAGGGATAGATTCCTGGAAGCATTTCCAGCATGGCAGAACTATGTCATGACGGGGAGAGGTAACTGCTAGGGAGTTCCAAGGCTTACTGTCTGCTCTTCTGTGGATGGGGACAGGCGGCCTAGGGAGCCTCGTCTTTAACACCCATCTCCATCTCGGCCCCTCCTCTCAGGGAAACAGCAGCCAGCACAGTGCCCGGCAGAGGGCGCTGCAGAGCCTGGAGCGGTATTTCTACCTGATCCTGTTTAACTACTATCTCCATGAGCAGGTAGGCTGCGGAGGGGCAGACCTGTGTCCCCTCCTCCCAGGCTCCTTCTGGGACTCCTCCACCACTCCCACCATGGTGACTGGCTTGCTGTGAAGCAGGACCCCCTAAACTGTGAGGAGAGTTGGGGGGAAGCGAGAAGAGACCCACATTGAGGGTGGTCCCTGAGCAGGCCAGGTACAGGGAGGGCCCGCCTCCTTCCCAGGCTCAGCCTTTGTACCCCTACCCTGGCATCTGGTATCTTGGTCTTCTCTCCCCAACCCCTTGTCCTTGCCCAGAGCCACATTGGGTGTCTCTTGGGGCAGGGAGCAGGGAGCACTCAGGTGGCCCCACGCTCCTGGACACACATCTCTCTCTGCCTTGCCTGTAGTACCCGCTGGCCTTTACCCTCAGTTTCAGCCGTTGGCTGTGTGTCCACCCGGAGCTGTACCGCCTGCCTGTGATGCTGAGCTCTGCAGGCCCCATGGCCCCTGGGGACCTCCTTGCCAAGGGCTCCCTGGTGAGTGTGACTGGTCTCTGGGAATTGGGGAGTGGAGCTGGCCCGTGGGTCCTGGGGCTGAGATGAGCACCATCCTTGCAGGAGGCTCTCATGAGCAGAATGGGGTTGTTCTCAGTTCCTTAGAAGCAGTGGCAGCTCTAGCCACTGTTGTAGCATCTTCTTCTCAGTCTCAAATCCAAGGGCTTTGAGCAGGGTGCCAGGACACATGGGTTCTGACGTCTTGGAGCCTTAGCGTCCTTATCTGCGAGTCGGCTCCATCACTCTTATCTTTGTCAGGGTGGTGATGACCCTCCCGGTGTGCACATAAGCTTTGCAAACTGTAAAGTGCCAGTTCCATCCCCCCACCCCTGCGGGCCGGGTCCTGGCCTCTCTGTGGCTGCAGTTAGCTGCTAGGGGACCCAGGCCTGGTGCTTTCCCCACAGCGGGTGGACGATCTTACCTCCTGGGATGCACTTAGCACTGTCAGAGAGATGGACGTGGCCAACTTCCGGCGGGTGCCCCGCATGCCCATCTATGGCACAGCCCAGCCCAGCACCAAGGTGATTACTCCTCGGGGCTCAATCCACTTGTGGGGTTGGGGAGGAGAGGGCTGAGTCTTGTCACTGATGGCCCTCCTGTCCCCAGGCCCTGGGGAGCATCCTGGCCTATCTGACAGACTCCAAGAGGAAGCTGCGGCAGGTTGTCTGGGTCAACCTGAGGGAAGAGGCTGTGTTGGAGTGTGATGGGCATACCCACAGCCTGCAGTGTCCTGGGTCCCTTGTGGCCCCCGATCAGCTGGAGGTGAGGCCTCCAGTCCCCGCTAAGCCCCTGCCTTAGAGGCCTTCTGGGGAGTTGGCCCAGGAGGTCTTCAGAATGTCCCACCCTCCCACTGTACAGATGGAGAAACTGAGGCCCCAGGAGGAGCATTCTCAGGGAGTGACTGATTTGTGACTCTGGCTTTAGCACTCTGGTCTCCTCCCTACCATGGGTGTAGTTGGGACCCATAAGGCTCCAGGGGGTCAGGGATGGGACTAGTCCTGGCCATAGCAGAACTGGCCTTTCAGGGTTGGCCTGGGGGCTGTCTCAGTGCCCTGTGCCCTCCATCCTGTCTTTCCCCAGACCTTGGAGACCCAGCTAAAGGCCCACCTGAGTGTGCCTCCCCCAAGCACAGACAGCCCACTGACCCCCAGGTTCCAGAGGTGCCTCACCATGCAAGAGGTCTTCAGTCAGCACCATGGGGCCTGTCCCGGCCTGACCTATCACCGCATCCCTGTGCCAGACTTCTGTGCCCCGCACGAGGAGGTGAGGAGCTGGGCATGAGGTCTCCCTTCTGGCCTGGCTTAGGGAGGGGAAACCACCCCAGCTCCCGGGGGGCCTGGGGCTTGTCTGGTGAGGTTGTCATATTGGACCCACATGGTTTATTCACATTCCTTCCAAG
The DNA here is from genome assembly GCA_963573935.1 of Arctocebus calabarensis. Classification (NCBI taxonomy): domain Eukaryota; kingdom Metazoa; phylum Chordata; class Mammalia; order Primates; family Lorisidae; genus Arctocebus; species Arctocebus calabarensis. Next base: position 3,938 of record CAUYON010012221.1, on the reverse strand, counting down.
CTTTGTGTGTGTGCACATATGTGTGTGCCCACGTTTGTTATGTGTTATATGTGTGGGGGTGTGCGTGCTTACCATGTGTTGTGTGTGTTTTGTGTGTTACAGGGGTGTGCGCGGTGGGAGCAGGCACGTCTGTGGTCTTTGTGGTCTGTTACAGACTTTGTCTCTACTGGGAGATGAATGTGCAGAGTGCATCTTTAGAGGAAGGGTGTGGGGATGTGGGGGAGGATGGTATGGATGCTGTGAGAGGCTTGTGTGTGGCTCTGAGGGTGTTTGCGCCTGGTGTCAGTAGGTTAGTGTGGGACCTGCGTGTCTTTGTGGGAGTCCGTGTAGTTTGTGTATCCCTGGTGTGTCATAGGTGGGCACTCTGTGCCCGTGTGGTGGTGGTGCCTGGGGTTTGCATTTCCTTGCTCTACTCTGTGGGTTTCGCCACCTGCAGTGTGTGGCCCCTGGTGGTGTGTGCTGCAAGACTCCTAACCTCATCCTGAGACCTGGGCCAGTCTGGCGCAGGTAGGCAGCAAGGCCAGGGTTCCAGGTGCATAGCACATAGTGGGCACATGTAGGGGTGTGTCCTGCCTGGCAGAGGCTGGGCCACTTGGGCTCCTGTGCGTTGGTTCGGAATGAGAGGGTTTACAGTGGTACATGGAGGATGGCTGTTTACATACATGTGGTTTCATATGTGCTCCAGTGGCTGTGTGTGTACACAAAGGTGCATGAACCTGACACAGCTGCTAGGACCATCATTTGGACAGGATTCCCGTCAGGAGTCTGTGCCTCTTTGAAGGCACCTCACAGACGCAAACCTTGGTCCCCCCTCCCAGGACTTTGACCGGCTGCTGGAGGTGCTGCGGGTTGCCCTTGCCAAGGACCCAGGCACCGGCTTCGTGTTCAGCTGCCTCAGTGGCCAGGGCCGGACCACAACCGCCATGGTGGTGGCAGTGCTCGTCTTCTGGCACATACGAGTATGTGTGGCCTGCCCTGTGAGGGCGGGGTGGGGACACAAGCCCCAGGGATCCTGGCTGTGGTGGGAAGGTGTTGTAGGGGGCACAGACACCCTGATCCCCTCCTGCCAGTCCTGTGTACCCCCTGGAAATGGCTCCTGGTGTGGGGGAGGGTACAGCCTGGGGGCTGCCCTTGTCCCAGCAGCTGTCCTCCCCCAGGGCTTCCCTGAAGTGGGTGAGGAAGAACTCGTGAGTGTGCCTGACGCCAAATTCACTAAAGGCGAGTTTCAGGTGAGCATGGCCTGGGGGGACCCTGGGGGGACTTTAGGGAGGGGAGGAAGAGTCCTGACGGCAGGGCTGGGGGTCCTCAAAGAATTCCCCAACTCTGTCACCCCTTCTGCCTCCTCTTATTAGAGTTTCCTCTCTTCTCGTATCATAGGGAAGCCCAGGAGGCCTGGGTCAGTTTGTCTCTGGGCCCTGGCAGGTGGCCATTGGAGATGGGGCTGGACCCCTTCCCACCTGGCTCTGCCGCAGGGTTGCTGTGTGCCCTGGGAAGGTCACTGTTGATGACAGCCTTTCAGGCACTGGGGATCCAGCTTGGTTGGTGACCTTGTTGGGGTGCCCCAGCTCACCCTGCCCTGCCCAGTTCTTATTTCAGATGAGGGCACTAGATGGACAGCTACTGTTGTTCCAGATTCAGTCATTCATGTGTCTCATCCCTGCCATGTGCCACGGGTCATCTTCTTAGACATCTCCAGAGCAGGTGGCAACATCCCCTCAGAGTTAGCGTGTGGCAGCGTGGTTAGCTCCTGCCTCCCCTCCCTGGCCTCTTTCTTCACGTGCCTCTGCCCTGCTCTCAAGGCCATCCTGCCTCTGGGCCTTTGCAAATGCTGTTCTTTCTCTTGGAACCTCTTCCCTCTTCCTTCTTCTGGCTGATTCTTTCATTCTTTTCTTTTCCTTTATACATATATAACAAAATTTGCCATTTTAATCATTTTAAGTGTACATTTCAATGGCATTAAGTGCATTTACATAGTTGTGCAATCATCCCCCAAATCCATTTATTAGAAGTTCTTTCATCTTGCAAAATAGAAACTCTGTTCCCATTAAACACAACTCCCCCCTGGCTCGGTGCCTGTGGCTCAACAGGCTAAGGCGCCAGCCACGTACACCTAAGCTGGCGGGTTCGAATCCAGCCCGGACCTGCCAAACAACAATGATGGCTGCAACCAAAAAATTGCCGGGCATTGTGGCGGGCGCCTGTAGTCCCAGCTACTTGGGACGCAGAGGCAAGAGACTGGCTTGAGCCCAGGAATTGGAGGTTGCTGTGAGCTGTAATGCCACAGCACTCGACCCAGGGTGACAGCTTGAGGCTCTGTCTCAAAAAACAAAACAAAACAAACAAAAAAAAACACAACTCCCTCACTCCTCCCTTCCTAGACTGTGGCAACCACCATTCTTTTTTCTGTCTCTATGGACTTGACCCCAGGTACCTCATGTAAGTGGAATCATACAGTATTTGTCTTTTTGTCTTTTAATGAGCCTAATGTCCCTGAGGTTCATCCATGTTACAGCATTTACCTGAATTTCCTTCCTTTGTAAGGGCTGAGTAATATTCCATCATATGGATATGCCATATTTTGTTATCCTGTTCATCTGTCGATGAACACTTGGGTCGCTTCCCCCTCTTGGCCGCTGTGGACGGTGCTGCTATGAACAAGGCTATGTGAGTCCCTGCTTTCAGTTAGTTTGATTGTAGACCCAGAAGTGGAAGTTCTGGGTCATGTGGTCCTGTTTTCTACAGAAGCTACACTATTCTGCATTCCCACCAGTAATGCACAAAGTTATAATTTTCCACATCCTCACCAACACTGGATATCTGTTTTGTTGAGAATACCCATCTGGATGGGTATGAAGTGATATGTCATTGTGGTTTTCAGTTGCATTTCCCTAAGGATTAGTGATGTTAAATATCTTTTCATGTGTTTATTGGCTATCTGCATATCTTTTTTTTGAGAAATGTCTATTCAAGTCCTTTGCCCACATTGGTGGTTTTGTTGTTGAGTTATAGGAGTTCGTTATATGTTCTGCAAAGTAATCAGTTGTATGTGATTTGCAAATATTTTCTCCTATTTTGTGGGTTGTCTGTTGTTTAGGAAACACTAGAAGTATGCTTTTTCTCTGCTCTCATGCCAACACTATCAGTTATCAGCACAGAAAAAGGCTTAGGTGACCAAATGTGGGGTGGGTTTTCCCCACACACTGAGCAGTGGACACCAGTGAGTGTCTTACAATTTAACTAATACACTGAGTATATGGAGATAGCGTCAGCTCCCACAGGGCGAGGGCTCACGCCCCCAAACTGCTCCTTCCCTGCAGACACCAGATGTAAGTGTTGGTCTGTTCAGAACTTGTGACAGATCAGTATAAGTTGGGGGTCCCACAGCCCCCTTTTTGGGTTTGATTATTTGCTAGAGCGGCTTATAGAATTCAGGGAACATGTTTACTGGTTTGTTATAAAGGATATTACAAAGGAGCGGATGAAGAGATGCATAGTGTGAGGCATGGGAGAAGGGGTGCGGAGCTGCCATGCTTTCCCTGGGCGCACTGCCCCCCAGGAACCTCATAAGTTCTGCTGTCTAAAAGCTCTCTGCACCCAGTCCTTTTTTTTTTTTTTTAAATGGAGGCTTTATGACACAGGTATCATTGACAGCCATATAGAAATGTGATTGGACAAAAAGTGTGTGATCCAGACCCAGAAAAGACTGTTGAGACTCTTCGTGGCTTCTCTGGACATTGTTCCTTCCTCTGGGCTACAAGGCGGGATTTACAGATTAACCCTCTCTAGAAGGGTCTTTTTTTTTTTTTTTTTTTTTTTTTTTGAGACAGAGCCTCAAGCTGTCACCCTGGATAGAGTGCCGTGGCATCACAGCTCACAGCAACCTCCAATTCCTGGGCTCAAGCGAGTCTCTTGCCTCTGCCTCCCAAGTAGCTGGGACT
>CAUYON010012220.1:0-21703 GCA_963573935.1 Arctocebus calabarensis | reverse complement strand
TAATATTCAAGCCAAAAAAACAGTCAAGGACTCTATCCCTTTCACAGTAGTACCAAAGAAGATGAAATATTTGGGAGTTTATCTTACAAAGGTCATGAAAGATCTTTATAAAGAGAACTATGACACTCTAAGAAAAGAAATAGCTGAACATGTCAACAAATGAAAAAACATACCATGCTCATGGCTGGGAAGAATCAACATTGTTAAAATGTCCATACTACCCAAAGCAACATACAATTTTAATGCAATTCCTATTAAAGCTCCATTATCATATTTTAAAGACCTCAAAAAAATGATACTTCATTTTATATGGAATCAGAAAAAACCTTGAATAGCCAAGGCAATACTCAGAAATAAAAACAGAGCAGGAGGAATCACGCTGCCAGACCTGAGACTGTACTATAAATCGGTAGTGATCAAAATAGCATGGTACTGGCACAAAAACAGAGAGATAGATGTATGGAACAGAATAGAGAACCAAGAGATGAACCCAGCTACTTACCACTATTTGATCTTCCACAAGCCAATTAAAAGCATTCAGTGGGGAAAAGATTCCATATTTAACAAATGGTGCTGGGTGAACTGGCTGGCGACCTGTGGAAGACTGAAACTGGACCCACACCTTTCTCCATTAACTAAGATAGACTCTCACTGGATCAAAGATTTAAACTTAAGACATGAAACTATAAAAATACTAGAAGAAAGTGCAGGGAAAACTCTCAAAGGAATCAGCCTGGGTGAATTTTTTATAAGGAGGACTCCCCAGGCAATTGAAACAGTATCAAAAATACACTACTGGGACCTGATCAAACTAAAAATCTTCTGCACTGCTAAGAACACAGTAAGTGTAGCAGGCAGACAGCCCTCAGACTGGGAGAAAATATTTGCAGGTAATGCCTCGGACAAAGGTTTAATAACCAGAATCCACAGAGAACTCAAAGAACTTTTCTTAGCAAGAAAAGAATAAGTGATACCATCTCAGGGGGGGGCAAAGGACTTGAAGAGAAATTTCTCTAAAGAAGACAGCTGCACAGCCTACAGACACATGGAAAAATGCTTACCATCCTTAATCATCAGAGAAATGCAAATCAAAACTACTTTGAGATATCATCTAACTCCAGTAAGATTAGCTCACATAACAAAATCCCAAAAACAGAGATGCTGGCATGGATGTGGAGAAAAGGAAACACTTCTACATTGCTGGTGGGAATGCAAACTAATACATTCCTTTTGGAAGGATGTTTGGAGAATACTTATAGAACTAAAAATAGACCTGCCATTCGATCCTATAATTCCTTTCGTAGGTATATATCCAGAAGACCAAAAATCACATCATAATAAAGATATCTGTACCAGAATGTTTAGTGCAGCCCAATACATAGTTGCTAAGTCATGGAAGAAGCCTAAGTGCCCATTGACCCACGAATGGATTAATAAACTGTGTTACATGTATACCATGGAATATTATGCAGCCTTATAGAAAGATGGAGACTTTACCTCTTTCATTTTTACATGGATGGTGCTGGAACATATCCTTCTTAGCAAAGTATCTCAAGAATGGAAGAAAAAGTATCTGATGTACACAGCCCTAATATGAAGCTAATTTATTGCTTTCATATGAAGGCTAAAACCCAATTATAGCACAAGAATATGGGGAAAAGTGCAAAGGACAGGAGGGCAGAGGGGAGAATGGGTAGAGGGAGGCCAATTGGTGGGATCACACCTACAGTGCATCTTAGAAGGGTACAGGTGAAACTTATTAAATGCAGAATACCAAAGTCTACATATAGTGATAAGAAAATGCCATGAAGAATATGTTAAACAGTTCAATGAAAATATTTCAAATTGTATATGAAGTCAGCACATTGTGCCCCATGATTGCACTAATGTACACAATTATGATTTAATAAAAATTTAAAAATAAAATAAATAAAAAATAAATGAATGCCTTAAATGTATCTCCATTTCATATATAACATGTTTAACACTTAATGATTTTTCTAAATATGTTTTTAAACACACAAAAGCAAGCATGTTTATGTCCCTGTGTGTGAATCAAGATGAAACAGGGCGATAAAGACTCTGTCTCTAAAAAAAAAAAAAGAAAGAAAGAAAAGAAAAGGAAAGAAAGAAATGTTAGCTGTGAAGTCATACGTGCATTTTTATTAATAAATTAAAATAACCTGGTGCAACATTAATTCAGTGGCTGGCTCAGGAGGTGCTTATGATGTCACTTAAGATGCTGCCTGCAGTGTGCCTATGGGGGGACAAAAGGGACAGTACCTCTAGGCAGGCCTCCTCAGTGCTGTGATGCATATTCTGTGCCCTGATCCATGTGAGTGCTCTTGGGTATGCTGCCCCATTCCTGGCTTAGAATGCTACCCCAATTAGTCAGCTTTTTGCCACCCCCTCATTCCCCTGTTCTGTGAACACTCCTATCACATGGCCTAAACTCACTGCAGTAACCATCTTTCCCCCTTGTGCTTACTCTAAAAATATACTCTCTTCTCAAAGCATCTGGCCTTCCTTCCCCTGCTTCAGACAATCCCTATGTCCCACAATTCACAGCTATGCTGGCAGACCCCACATTACAGTCATTCTTGCCTCTGAACTTCACTCTACTCTCTGCTCCATAAATGCCATCCCACATCTCTTGCTTTTCAAGCTCCATCTCCTCTATATTCTTCCCTGCTGCCATAGTCCATGCTTGGAAGTTGATTTTTCTACACATAATGCTTACATTTTGACATTTATTGCTTCTTTCCAAATTGTATCACATGTGTCTATTTTGCATCTCCAGCAATCTTGCTAGCAATTTGTAGCACATTCCTAAGGGCTTCTTTAATTTCCCCCACCACCATTCTCCAGATGCAGAGGCTGGGCTAAAGGGACCCAAGCACAGGCTCAGATGAGAAATAATTTCCTTTAGTCCTTGAGTACGAAAGCAAAACTTCAGGGACCCGGCTACTCACCCCCCAGGGGAGAGCATTTTAAATATCACATGTCATCTTGAAACTTAACCCAACTGCTACATCAGATGAGTCATCTTTGAAATACAAATGGAAATTCATCTGCTTCATAGGGTGCCAAGGTCTTTATGATACCAACAGTGAGTCTCACGGGTCAGGACAAGGAGCAGCTATTCCTCAGTTTTCAGAGCTAGGCTCTCCCTGGCTGGAGAGTCCAGGCACAGAGTAGAGACAGAAATTATTGAAGAATGCCCTTGAAAGCAGACAGTTGTGCATGAAAAAAGCAAAAGGAGACATAGTCATCTTTGGTGAAACTTCCTCTGGAGGAACACAACTTGTGTAACAGTACAGAGACAAACAGATATTGTCTGGGGGCCCAGCTCTAATGCAATCTGCCCAACTGGAGGAGGGAACCACTAATAACTGTTAAGGCCCTTAGTCTGATACACCAGCCATGAGATGAACACTCAGAATGCAGGGATCACTGGAAGATTCATGGGCACCCAGATGAAATAGACAGAAGCTGGTGGAGTCATGAGAAGGCCTTAGAGACAAGTGAGACAAATCGTGGTCTCTGAAAAGGGAGCATTTTCTGTCAACCTCAGAGTTACTGCATCCTTGAAAAGATGTTACTATCACTTTGAAGTTTGTGTCATTGAAGAGAAGCAAAGAAATGTACCATGGGTTACTTATTACCCATTATTTTATTTTATTTTATTTCATTTCATTTATTTATTTATTTAGGAGACAGAGTTTCACTTTGTTACCCTCAGTAGAGTGGTATGAAATCACAGCTCACAGCAACCTCAAACTATTGGGCTCAAGAGATTCTCTTCCCTCAGCCTCCCAAGAAGCTGGGACTACAGGTGTCTGCCACAATGTCCAGCTATTTTTAGAGACAAGGTCTGGCTCTGGCTCAGGCTGGTCTGGAACCTGTGAGCTCAGGGCAATCCACCCCCATCAGCCTTCCAGAGGGCTAGGATTACAGGCATGAGCCACTGCACCCAGCCATATTACCCATTATTTTAAAGAGAAATGTATCTCAAACTATGGACCTTTCATCTCCTCTTTCTACTTAATTTTCACTTACTAGCTGTGTGGCTCTCTTGTGTCAAAGAGAGAAATTCTGGAACTATCTGTGAGTGCTTAATAGGTTGAGAGTTTCATCAGAGGAATGACCACAGAGATATACTTTGTAACAACTGCTATTAGCATAAGCTAAAAGTGATGCTACTTTGAAACTAAGTCACAGCAAACATATTCCCTCCATGTTTATGTTTGGGGCATACTACATATTAGCAGTTTAAATTGCATTGACTTATAATTCATGAAAGGTTAATTTATTTTATAAACTTTCCAATTTAGGGAAATTAAAGAATGCCATTTTTCTCCTCTAATCTTTTTTTTTTAACAACTGAAAACAATTACTCTTGCAGATATGCAACTGCTGAAGGGCACCAGAATTTCTATTGATATGACAGAAATCATGCTGCCAAAAATATTGTAAATTGTGGATGGTGGCTTTTGGATGCTCTGGCTCACTAAAGAAGAATAGACAGAGAATGAGGATGGGGCAAATGAAAAAGGAATGAATTCCCTTTCAGTTTTTAAGTCATAGTTAACTAATAAAAAATTCTTTTTAAAACAAATGTTTAAAAAAAAGCTAAAGAATTTTTATTCTATGAATTCATCTTTAGGTTATGGCCCACAATTCTTTGCTCTTTCCATTTCAATTTGTAAGTCATAAAGACCAGATACATTTGGTAATAACAGTTTTTTATTTATATACAATGTAGAGAAAAGTTTATAGGTAGTAATTGATCCTGGATCTTGTGAACAAAGATACATGCACAAAAATATCCACATCCACAAAAATACATGCTGTGGGAATAATCCCAGGAAGAACCTCAAAGTTAAGTGATAGTTCTGTCTAAAAGGCAAAAATTTATTTTAGAAATAGCCCATATGGTTCTACTTTGAGATTTCAGTATTGACAGGCAGCTATGGGGAGCCAGATGGTAACATAGTTAATATTTCAACATCATAAATCATCTTAATTAAATTAAATTTTCAAAGGAGAAACTTAAAAATTAAATATAATGAAATGCAATTACATTGGAAATCTCACACATGCAATGTGCCCTGCTGTTTATTTTGTTTCTGTCCTTTTCTTAGTGCATAGTTATTAACTAGGATTGTGGAATACTTTAGATACAATCATATACTTGATAATATTAGTGAAATGTTAATTACCTGATATATGATTATGAAATGGATTTCCCTGTGTTAGGTAAATGTAAATGGGGGAAAGATAAATATAATCAAAATATCCCAACCTAAACAAAGAGGAGGGTTAGACAGTTAGAATTAAGTTTTGCTGCGTACATCAGAAACTGTAAATAACAGGGCTTAAAGAAGGTATTTGTCACTGAAGAAAAAGAAATTCAGAGGCTGGTGACATAGGACTGAAAAGGAAGACCTATGGTCAGCCTCCTTCAGCAACCTGTGCCATCATCCTTGGCATATAGCTTCCATCCTCAAGGATGATTTCATGGCCCAGGATGGGCCAGTGTTGTGTCTGAGCCAGAAGAAAGAGGATGGTAGACATGGCTGATGTGACAAATTCCCAGCTCAGCCAGTCCCCTGTACAAGGCATCTTCAGAAGTCCCAACTAGTGACTTCTGCTCATTTATCATTCCCCAACCCTGGCAGCAAGGAAAACTAGAAAATATAGTTGTTTTAGCTAAGGATATCACTGCATTCCAAAAATCCAAAAGAAAACAAAAGTAAAACCAGGGACTCCGGTAGTAAGGAATATAGAAAGGTTGGATATTGGAGAGAGAACTTAAAGTCTTTTGCCACAGGGCCAAAGGGTCAAGAATCCTAGTCAGGGATATGAGTATGAAACAGGAGCCAACATATCCAAAGTCCCTTGTGGAGTAAATGCCAAAACAAGGTGAGGAAAGTATTTGGGCAAATACCAGAAAGGACAAAGGATGAAAGAATTTCAGAATTTGAGCATCAGTGGATTTCTTAAAAGGAATAAAGGGGTCACTGATCAATTCATAATGATCATCTTGCCTTTGGAACAGCTCAGAAAAGAACTAATTGCTGATTCTTAACCAGCATCCACAACATTAATAAACAGAGTGGCAAAACCATGAAGGCTTCTTGCCACCGCAGGCATCTCTCAATCATCTGGAAGAGATCAAGCAGGCCTGACTCTAAAGTCCCATCTCTTCCCTAAGAAGGCAGCTCTTAGAGACCACAGAAAGTCAAGGCCTCTAGAACGGATCTGAGACAGGGACCTGCCACCATATGCATGGTTTTTACTGGGTGACACTCAAGACTGCAGAGCTCCAATGAAAAGTAAGAGCCCATGAGCCATGGAGCAAGGATGGCATCCCTTGATCTCCCCACTTCTACCCTTCCCCAACAGATAGGTCTCTGGCTTAGGAGCCTGGATCTCAAAAGCAAATGCCTGAGGAACCCAGCTGGAGTGAAAGGTTGTGCCAGGTAAAAGGGGCTTGGAATAAGCTCTTCCTTCTGCTCAAGCAGGTCTGCGTTGAAGACCTCTGAGGTTCTGAGGATCTGGATTGAATTAAAAGTCAGATACCTGATGGTAGACATGAGCTGTAGGGTCCCTGAGCCCAAATAAAATGCAATGATAAAGGAGGGGCCTACAGTATCCAGAATATCTAGCATTTAAGATCATGAGGTTGAGAATAAGGTGCAGGCTAGACTAGAAGTTTAATCACCACATGGGGCTCATTTGTACTTTTTTACAAAGTGGCTTACACTTTCCCAAACTTTTTTCAATACTTCTTTCCATCAAATCAAGGGCTCCCTTTGTTTTTCCCCTCTCCTGGGGATTACTCCAAACATCAAGAATAGTATTTGTTTCCTAGAGATGCCATTTTAAAAAGCCACAAACAAGGTAACTTAAAGTGATAGAAATCTATTTTTTCACAGTTCTGGAGTTCAGAAGCCCAAATCAAGGTATCAGCAGGGTATTTCCTCCTCTCTAGGTTCTGATGGGTACTGGCATTCCCTGGCTTGCAGGCACATCCCTCCCATCTCTGCCTCTACATCCACACAGCTTCACCTCTCTGTGTCTCTGTGTTTCTTTCTCTCCCCACCCACTTCTCTCTCTCTCCCTGTCATAAATAAGCACCTTGGTTCACTGGACTTAGGACTCATCCTAAATCTTGGATGATTTTATGACATCTACAAAGACCAGGGGCAGCACCTGTGGCTCAAAGGAGTGGAGCACCGGCCCCATATGCTGGAGGTGATAGGTTCAAACCCATCCCTGGCCAAAAACTGAAAAAAAAAAAGTGTATATATGTGTGTATGTGTGTGTGTGTGTGTATATATATATATGTATATACACTTTTTTATGCAATATATATATATACACATACATACACACACACACATCTACAAAGGCCTTATTTTCAAATTAAATCACATTCACAGGTACTGAGGGCCAGGACTGGAGGTTCTTCACAAATGACTATTCAATCACTATAAGAAATAAAAACAAAAGAGCAAACCACAGTGAATAAGATTCCCTCCTCTCTCAAAATTTTAAAACAAGAGATGCCCAAAATGTGATTTTATGGCCAGGCATGGTGGCTCATGTCTGTAATCCTAACATTCGGGGAGGTCGAGGTGGGTGGATTGCTTGAGCTCAGGAGTTTGTGACCAGCCTCAATAAGAGTGAGACCCTGTCTCTACTAAAAATAGAAAAACTAGCTAAGTGTGGTGGCTGATGCCTGTAGTCTCACCTACTTGGCAAGAAGATTGCTCATGCCCAAGAGTTTGAGGTTGCTGAGAGCTATGACTTTATGGCACCCAAGGCAAGAGAATGAGACTCTTTTTCAAAAAAAAAAAAAAATTGTGATTTCAACAGTGTTTGTTTGTTTGTTTGTTTGTTTTTTTAATTGAATCATAGCTGTGCATAATAATTCAATCATGATGTACAGTGTGCAGGTTTCACATACAATCTGAGATATTTTCATCAACCTGATTGACATAATATTCATGAGATTATCTCATTTATTATGTGAAAAAATTTTGATCTATATTTAGAAGTTTTCTCCTAACCCTTCAAATATGGACCACAAGTGTGATCTCACCCTTTATCCTCTCTCGCCCCTTCCTCTCCCTCCCCTTCCCTCCTTCTCCCCTTTCCCCGTCTTCTTCTGTAATGATTGGGTTTCAGCCTTCACTTGAAAGATATAAATTTGCTTCATATTAGGGGTGTATACATTGGATACTTTTTCTTCCATTCTAGAGATACTTTGCTAAGGAGAACATGTTCCAGTTCCATCCATGTAAATATGAAAGAGGATAAGTCACCATTTTTCTTTAAGGCTGCATAATATTCCATGGTATACATGTACCACAGTTTATTAATCCATTCATGGATCAATGGGCTCTTGGGTTTCTTCCATGACTTAGCAATTATGAATTGGGCTGCAATAAACAATCTGGTACAGATATCTTTGTTGAAATGTGATTTTTGGTGATCTGGGTATATACCAAGTAAATGAATTATAGGGTCAAAAGGCAAGTCTAATTTTAGATCTCTGAGTATTCTCCAAACATCTTTCCAAAACGGATGTATTAGTTTGCATTCCCACCAGCAATGTAGAAGTGTTCCCTTTTCTCCACATCCGCGCCAACTTCTCTGGTTTAGGGATTTCATCATGTGGGCTAATCTTACTGGCGTTAGATAATATCTCAAGGTAGTTTTGATTTGCATTTCTCTGATGATTAAGGATAATGAGCATTTCTTCATGTATCTGAAGGCCTTGCGCCTGTCTTCTTAAAAATTATTTCAAAACAAATAAAATAGAAATTTGAAAATCTTCAAAATCTCCTAAAACAAGGGTTCTAGAGATAGTCAGATGAGAAGGTGGAATGGTGTTAGGTATTTCTCTGTGCAATGCAATGTGATATATTTCCTAGATAATGATTTCCTCTTTGGGAGTTGATCTAAGAACTAACAGCGGGAAAGGCACAGGCAGTGCTGTTACAGATGTTCCCTCCCTGAAGGCACTGAGTTTCATTTGCCATCCAGTCCTCTGGCAGCAGAACAAGTGGGAACAATTTTGGAAGGCCTCTCTGTATTACTGACCACAGGTGGCACACGGACCAACCATGGTCACAGGAACCAGCCACAGAGGTGCATTGGTGTCTAACTTTTGGCAAAATCTCAGGGTATACTGTTCTGGAGTCCAAAAAACGAATTAATTTCACAGAGTTTAAAAATCACATTAAAAATTTTCTTTGGGGCCTTCTTTCTTGGCAGATTGGAATTACTACAACATATTTGGTACGACACAACACATTTTCCCAAATAACAGTAAACATGGACATACTTTATTAACTAATAACAGACTCTATTATGTTTAAGCAGCCAACTACTGTCTTGCATTTTCTTCACATCAAAAGTAAAAGATACAGTTATTCTGTAAAAATTTGTGCTTTTTTCAAGGATAAAAACTTATAAGCACTTGTTTTTTTGTTTGTTTGTTTGTTTTTGAGACGGAGTCTCACTTTATCGCCCTTGGTAGAGTGCCATAGCATCACAGCTCACAGCTGCTCCTGGGCTTAGGCGATTCTCTTGCCGTAGCCTCCTGAGCAACTGGGACTACAGGCACCCACCACAACGCCCGACTATTTTTTGCTGCAGTTTGGTGGGGGCCGGGTTCTAACCCGCCACCCTCATATATGGGGCCAGCGCCCCACTCACTGAGCTACAGGCACCACTCTATAAATCACCTTTTTACTGGTTGAGGGCTCTTGGAAAGTCCTGATTAGAAAGACAAACTGCATATGGGAACTAGTCCAACGACAAAGATGTAATGAGAGGCTGGATGAGCGCACGCACATGTGTGAGCTCTTAGGCATGGCCGCTGGCACATTCTTGCTCTGGGCCGTTGGAGGACAGAGTCAAAGGAAAGGAAAAGGCATAGAGAACGGCAGAGGCATGAGATGTGACCATCCCCTATGACACTCTCCAGTGGACAGCCAAAGCAGGTCCTTGTACTTGGGGGTAGGTGGCATTTCCCAAGTACCTTAGTGTTCAAAACTTTATTGGGGAGTGATGGCAGGAGCCTGGGCTTGATCGTAAAAGACTTGCGTTCTAGTCCCAACTCGTCTGGGTTTCAGAAGCCTCACCTATCAATCAAGTTCATGAACACCTACTTCCAGTGACTGGTTATAGACATGCAAAAGTTTGGTAAAGTGCTGTTGACAATGAAGAGTTATGATCATATCTTTTTGGACACAAAATGAAACTGAGTCTTGGAGGTTGAGGGGGCACACTCAGAAAGGGCTGGTGCCAAATGGATTGCACAGAGACGCACCTGCTTAGAACTTACAATGAGGTTTTACACAGAGTCTATGTTTAACTCTTCATCCCTAAAAAAAGAAAAATAGAGAGCCAGAAGGGACACAAGGTTGTGTCATTTCTGAGAAATCACAGTGGTTCAGCCATGCATAGTGGTGGTAGGCAGATGTCCCAACACACGTCACACAAATGTCAAGTCACTGGACCGTGCAGCATGAGGTGGTGAGAAGCAGTGCGTGCTCAGTGCGTACCCGGCAACCACACTTGGGTAGCACCACACACAGCCCTCAGATAAAACACCGGACGGAAGCCGCAGAGATACAAAACAATTTGAGTGTACAAGGAATGGTGAAAGGCCTAGATTGACCCCGAGGGCTTCCCAAGAATGGAGCAAGGCATGGTCATTGCTTGGACCAATTACAAGACTTTGAGACATGACTTTTACTTTTCTGCTGGGTTTTGTGTTCAAGAATTTCTTAGTGAAAAACAAAACCACCTGCATGTAACTATCCTGTGATTGAGGACACTTGCATGAGAAAAATTTCTCCCAAAGTTAATTGTAGGATTTTATAAAGAACTAAACACCTTAAGTATAAGAAAAAAAAAATCAAAGACAAGGCTGGTTTCAGGGCAAGGTGACCAATGTTCAAATATTGTCTCAAGTTCACATAGCACCTTGAGTCCTTACAGTACCTCACTTTCAAAGCCAGTGCAAAGCAGCAAGAGGATCTTTCCCAAAAGAACCGGCTCAAATCCCCTTGCATCAGGTCTAATTTTGTCGCTTGCTCATCTTGGAACCAATCATCAATTGCATTTAGACAACTTGAGGTTGGGGCTCACAGATCCACTGTCCTTACAGTGGTTAGGGGAAGCCTCTAATTAGCGTAGACGAACACAAAGCCTCGCCAATCTAAGAGAGGTAGAACTATAGTAATCTTTTACTGTCTCTACTCCTCAAATTTAGAACCCACTCACTATTACTCAAGTGCCATTGTTTTTTGTTTCATGACATTTGGGATTTCATTCACAGAAGCACGGTGACTCAGAACCAGAAGGAAGTAATTATGAAGAGCCTGGCAAAATAGACGTAAATATTTTATTTATTTGCCTAGAAACATGTTCTCAGGCTCATTCCATTACATTAATATTTGTCTTCTTTTATTGTTATTAAATCATAATTTGTCTTAACATCTGATCTTTAAATATTTTCTCATGAAATCAGCATTAAAATTCAGCAAAACCATTAAAGCCTCATCAGATTATTGAAACAAATTTCAAGTATAATCTCCCATTTCAAACTAAGTCTCTAATGGTCTACTTGTTTAATGCATTCTCTAGAAGGGAAAAATAAATTGGCTGATGCGCACATAGTTGAGAGGAAGAATATAGAAAACAATACCCAGGCAAGTAATTGCTTATCGCTATGCTTACTTCCCTAAATATTTACGTAATTGGTAAGTGATGGATTATTTCTCTGCTATACCTTAAGCCATACAATGTTCTTCAGGCAGACAAAATTTAAAATTAAAAAACAAATTAAAATTTTGTTTTTTTAAATTCCTGTATTTTCGATAGTCATATGAACTAATTATTCGCTAACCGAATTATATAATAAGACCCAATTTAAACAGCATATTACAAAATAGAAAGGGGGGAGGGTTGTTTCAGATTCTACAAAGCTCTAGCCTTTGCCCCCTGATTTTATTCTCCAATCTCTTCTTTGAAGTTACCCTTGTACACAGAGAATCACAAATCTCTACTTAACTTCCAATTTATTTCATTTCTATCTGGATTCTAGACTCCACCACCTGGGTATCTTCTTTGAATCTCGCACACAAATTACACGCACCAACTTAACTCACCACATTTCAGGCAGGCAAGTTCTTTTCCTGGGTGTCGTGATTCCTGGTAGTGCTACTTTGTTCTGCCAGGCAACTGGGCTGCATCTGTCTTTAACTCCTCTAAGGTTACCAAAACAAATTAAAAAAATTACTTCTGAATGTCTCTCAAATGTTTTCTCTGGGAATCCTTGGAAAGATAAAATGTGGACTGCAACACGTCATATTTTTTATTGTTGTTGAGACAGAACCTCAAGCTGTCATCCTAGATAGAGTGCTGTGGCATTACAGCTCACAGCAACCTCCAATTCCTGGGCTCAAGTGAGTCTCTTGCCTCCACCTCCCAAGTAGCTGGGACCACAGGTGCCCACCACAACGCCCGGCCATTTTTTTGGTTGTAGCCGTCATTGTTGTTTGGCAGGCCCGGGCTGGATTCGAACCTGCCAGCTCAGGTGTACGTGGCTGGTGCCTTAGCCTGTTGAGCCACAGGCACCAAGCCAAGCAACATATCATTTTTATTATGTGAGACCCAAATATTTGTGAGACAATATATATTGGAGAATATGTAGTTATGTTCTACACATTGGGTAAGGTATAGTTATATAGAAAGGGAAAGACAAATTAAACAATATGCTTGACTACCTAAATGTACTAAATAGCCTGGAAAATTGAAGCATTCCTGGTCATTCCTCCTTTATCAGAAATGTTTATAAGACTTTATTTTAATGTCACATCTTAGAATGATTAGATTTGTTGATTTTTTTATTTGTATAAGAATCCTGCTAACAAATTCCTATTAAACATGAGATAATGTTTAAATATTCTTGGTATTATCTTATCAATAAAATACTTTATTGGCAAAGAGAACCAAAATTTATGAAATGCTTTCTTGATATTCATGGTAAAATTAATGAGAAATTACTATAAAAATGCCTTTGAGGATTGATGATTTGAGAAAATTATCAAAATATCAAGAATCCTTCTATTTAAACAATAACACTTCACTAAAGTTTCTGAGGGCAAGTTTCTGCCAATCTTAAGCAATGTGACAGAATCATAATTCCCTTTTAATTTAACCTGATTAGATTCTAAAGCCTAGTGGCATCAGAGCAAAATGAGTATGTTTTTCTTTTGATCTAAAGAAATCTCTAAGGCGTATGATGAACTAGGTGGGAGACAGAGAAGAGGCACATGGTTGGGTTGATCTCCTTGCCACTTCCTATTGTCTCCCCATTCGTTCCAGTTAATAAGAATTTATTCAACACCCAGCACCATCCAGGAATTGGTCTAGACATGGTGAGAATCAGGTAAGGAGGCTGAGACTGCTTTCACTCAGTTCACATAGGACCCTTCATTTTCATCATCACTCTCCAGTCTGCCATGAGGGTACGATTTTTTGTTTTTTTGCCTTTTCTATCAGGAGGAGCAGTAATTTCAAACATGCATAAAGCAGACGAGAACAAAGGACCATGGGAAGGACGTTGAACATTGAAGAAGGATCACAAGAGCTTGGAGCATCTTGCAGGAAAGTGATGCTTGGTCGTAGAATGCCATGAGACAGATGATCATTTTCTGAGTTCTGTTTCTGTAAGAGAAACAAAGCCCCTTCCTTCGTGTGACTTACATTCTACTAGAGGGAAATAGGTAAGAGAAAAATGAATAAATAAATGCATAGCATGGCAGATAATGAAAAATGCACAGAGAACAGTAAAACAGAGTGAGGAATTGCTGGAGAGATGGAGTGAGGCTTATTGGTCCTACAGAGTGGTTAGGAAAGACCTCGCTAATAAGATGACAGGTGAGCAGAGATTGGAAGGAAGGAAGCGACATGGGTATCCAGAGACAGGTTAGTTGAGCAAGTGCAAGGGCCCTGAGGCAGGGGAGGCCCACGTGACTAAAGGCAGACTGATGTGACAGGCCAGCCAGAAATGAGGTCGGAGAGTCAGCCAAGGGGCTGAGTGGGAAATGGTGTGTCACGGGGCTAGTTGTCCAAGTTGCGTCTGGTGGGGCGCACACCATGTGCCCACAGTGATAGGTCTATCTCTGTGTCTGTGTCATACACACTCACATTTTAATAATTTATTTGAAGCTCTTGATTTTCATTTTTATTTATTCCTCAGCATCAACCACAGAAATATAGTTTTTATAAATGTGTTTGTGTAAAACTTTTAATTTTGTTCTGAACTTGTTCAAATATTTCATGTAAATTATATATCATAAACTTTGTAAAATGAATAAACTTCATATTTACTATTAAAATATTTTGTTAAAATATCTGTATTAAAATTAACGTAGTTTGAATTTTGATTACACATTCTTTTGTCATATATATGGCATGTTACATGTAAGCTATTATATTACTGCATACAATAATATAAATATATAATTATAAGCTAACAAAGTTTCAAATGAATAATTTAACATAGTGAGTTTCATAATACATATCTTATTTATTAATAACAAATATTGAATTTCATTAACCTATAATATTTAAAATGCTATAAACTATATGAAAGATATTTAAACAGGTATAGAATAAAATGCGGAACACCAAGTGAACAGCACAAAGTTGACAAGCACTAAGAATTTGTACTCCACTTCACTTTATACGTCTTTCATTTCTGGGGTCTCCAGAAAGAACAACCTGACCTTATATGATATTCCTTGGACTCTTATACACAGCTAAAACAAAAGTTTCAAACTTTCAAAACACAAAGAGAAAGGTTTCTTTGCTTGGCTGTCCGTGAGCTTTCAATCTGGACAATATACAACGTACAAGAGAGGGAAGTAACATTTTCCTCCATTCACAGAATTTGCCAAACCAGGATATGACTGCAGAGACGGTGTGGTTTTATCTCTTCCCAACCAAGGTTGGTACATTTATTTATTTATGTATTTATTAGACAGCTGCAGAGAAAAACCAATTCAAAAGGATCTGAAAATGGAAGATTAAATACAAAATAATTTTATATTATTTCTTATTAGTACATACTTTGAATTTTCCATTTTATTATGAAATTGTGTCTTAATATGGGTACCATTTGCATGTACATCACCAAAGCACATTTTAAAGAACACACACACACATATATATATATATGTAGTTAGTTTATCATGTCCCGCAAATTAAAATCACTGAGAATAAAGTGATTTTAGTTTTTGTCTTTTAATATTTTCAATCTTTCTTGATTGCCAGTGACATCATTTTGAAGCCTGATATTCTTAATCCTCACATTTTGTAAACAGAGTAGAAAGGGCTCAGAAATTCTGGAACTTCTACTCCGTTGGTAAAAACCCTTCTTAAACACATCTCAACAGGAAGGAAGGCAACAAAGTATGCCTCTGAGTAAGCGCCAACCTTTAGCTTCTCAATGAATCTAAAACATCAGTGAAGTTTATGCCGTCATATATGACAGTCGTGAATATCTAAACGTGTAGGGATATGAGTTATTTGGGTTTTATGTTTTGTCATATCCCAAAGAAGCGATTGATCAAACCTCCTACTTGTTATGTAAACAAAAAAATCCAGTTGGTTAACTTATTTACTTTTAGTCTACTGATGATAGTTTTATATAAACTATCATAACCCTTGCTCTTACACACTTTGTAAAGTGGAGAAAAAGGAAGAGCAGAGAGAGGGAAGGAGCAAGGGGGCTGGGGTCTTGGTGTGTGCCACAACTTTTGGGGGCAAAACACGATTGTAAGAGGGACTTTACCCAAAACATGCAATCAGTGTAACATGGTTTCTTATACCCTCAATGAATCCCCAACAATAAAAAAAAAAAAGTACGACCTCACCAAAGAAGACATAACATCTGCAAAAGCTGTACCTATTTAGGCAAAGTTCTTATAACATTGTTATAAAAATTTACATGTAAAACAAGGTTAATGGTGGTTCCCCTGGGGACAACGAGCATGATTGGTCACTGGTATTTAATGGTACAGGGGCCTTTAGGCAAATTGCTTGAACAGTCACATTTCACTTTAGAATTGGGTTGCTTATATTAAACATGGGCCTTTATTCTCTTTGCCAATAAAAATGTTTTTCCCCTCCTTTGCAGAAGTTATGTGAGTACTAAGCAGGTCCTAGGTATTTCCAAATGCAAAAGTCCATTTTATTAATTGAATATGGTATGAGTTCTGCATAATGTCAAATAATACAGTTAGCTAAACTTTTATCTCTTCCGCCTGTTCTGAGGCACTTAGAAGCAGTCCAAATGTTGCTGTTAAGAATGCTCTCCTACCAGCATACATTGCATTAGAAAGATGAAGCAGGTGTTACTGGGTTTATTAATAATTCAACAGCTTTGAATACTCATATACTTTGTGGGAAAAACCACAGAGCCAGGTTAAGGGGCTGGCCCATGTCTTCATGGCGATTGTTGGGGATGCATTGAAGGTACGTGAAACCAGAGTGATACCGGTTGTTTACCGGTTGTGTGAACAAAAGGCACACACAATAAATTTTAGAAGACAGAAGGCTACAGAAGTGTCACCACAGCAGGGGGGTTAAGAGAAAAGATGCAGGGAGGACAGGAAATCCCAAAGCATGTCAAAGAGGCAGTGGACGTGAGGAGAGAGGGGACGTCGGGGGATGAGGCAGCAGAGGAACAGACACACGGAGGGGCGGGGTCCTGAGGCTGGTGCTGTCTGGCCAGGTCATCACAGCACCCGGTGTCTCTGGGGCCAGGAGCCTGGGACAGTGGCAGGAGCCTGATTTTGAGAAATTGAGAAAGCTAAGTTTAGGAGTGCAGGCTTCATTGTGAAGCGGAGGATAAAATGGAGTCAGTAATCGGGCAGGGGAATTGCGTGGTCGACCTTTTATTTCAGCACATGATGCAGGCTGCCATGTAAGTAACAGGTAACAGGAGAGAGATTACAAAAGCCTGACATAGCTTACAATAATCTCCGTGGAAAATAAAAAGAAACAAAGTTATCTCTACAAGATGTGAATAACCACAATGGATGTGTGACATGCTTTGATTCATTCCTTGGGCACCCGGTAGGCACAAGTAACTGTGTCAAAATGACACAATGGTTCAGGCATGGTGGCTGACACTTGCAATCCCAGCACTCTCAGAGGCTGAGGCGGGTGGATTAGGAATTTGAGACCAGCCTGAGCAGAAATGAGACTCCATCTCTACTAAAAATAGAAAAATTAGCTGGACATTGTGGTGGGTGCCTGTAGTGCCAGCTACTCCCGAGGCTAAGGCAAGAGGATCACTTAAACCCAAGAATTTGAGGTTGTTGTGCGCTATGATGACACCATGGCACTCTAGCCAGGGTGACAGAGTGAGAGTCTGTCTCAAGAAAAAAAAAAAAAAAAAGAATAGCATTATGTGCTTTACCACCATGGGGGCCCTGGGTAGTGAGGTGAGCTCAGGCCGCCTTGGCAACAGTGAACAGCGACAACAAAAACAAGGCCCCTTCCCTGGAAAAAAAAATATTAAAATGAGATAAATGTGCATGCAATTAAAACTATTAAAAGAGCCTAAAAGAGAAAGACTGGCATCCCCTGAGGGAGTGTGACACTGGGTCTCTGCTGCAGGCTCCCCAGGGAACGACCTCTGTGAGCAGGTTCATGTCACTGCAGGAACTGAGTGAGAGGTACTCACAAGTTCGGGACCCCACAGAGTGGGTGACCATGGGACCAACAAAAGTGCTGCAGAAACCAAGGGTGCAGAATGTGCTACCAACTTAGAAAGTAAAATGTTAACTCTGAGTACAGAAGACAACAGAGGTACGGGGAGGAAACCCACATTTATTTACAGAAAGCCTATCTTGTTGCAATAATCTGTGGCCCATGAGGTTCACAGAGGTGAAGGCTGGGTGAGAACAATGCCTTATGCGCTTCAAAAAAATAAAACCCCCAAACTTGAGCGATTTCATGGAAGGAAAGAGGGAGATGCCAGAAGGTAAATCAAGGCATTGTCTTTGTGGAAGACCAGAGTGTATCAGTTAAGGCCAGAGAAAGGGCAGATGGAAAGAATGAGAATAATAGCAAATCGAGATGAAAAAGTGTAGCCTGCAGGGAAAGCGTCAGAAGCATTCCCAACAGCTACCCTTTGTGAAGCCTTTATTAATAGTAGGCACAGGTTACCATGAGGAGACTGAGGCACTGAGAATTTAAGTAAGCCTGAACAACAAAAGAATAATATCATTTGGTCCACAGCTCTAGGACCGTACTTACTAGGTCTTTGATAAAACTGGGGATATTTATTCTTAAATATGCTTCCTAGTCTTTTTTTTTTTTTTTTTTTTTTTTGAGACAGTGTCTCACTTTGTCACCCTCGGTAGAGTGCCAGGGTCTCACACCTCAAAGCAACTTCAAACTCCTGGGATTAAGCAGTTTTCTTGCCTCAGCCTCCTAAGTAGCTGGGTCTACAGGTGCCTGCCACAATACCTGGCTATTATCTTTACAGACGGGGTCTCGCTCTGGCTCAGGCTGGTCTGGACCCTGTGAGCTCAGGCAATCCACCCGCCTTGACCTCCCAAGTGCTGAATGAAACAGAACAAAAGAAAACAAAATGTGTCTCCCTGTTGCTTAAAAAAAAAAATCCCTCCTAGGGAAGAACGTAGAGGTGACAAGTGTGTTACTTTAGACCCCAAAGAGCCCCTAAGCCAGTGACATGTCACCTGGTTGCCTGGGAAGCTGCTGATACCGAGTTGCCCCTGGACTGTCTCCCACAGCTTGTAACAAAGTAGAAGTGTGTCCCTAATTGCCCAAGAGCCCTTGCATCCAGCCTACATAGACACACACTTGTCAAACTGATTTACAAGATAGAGAAGCTCGATGTCTCTCCACGACTAGACAGTGACGCTTCCTTCTAGTATATTCTATCTTAGAAAGCATTTCATATTCCTTTTGCTGAACACATAGCCACAATGGACACATTTATTTCTTAAAGTTAGAGGTTATAGTGCATTTCCTACTTAGCACCCTTTTCATACCATATGGAAATAAAATTTGTTTCTTGGAATCTGAGAAGCATTTAAAATATAAGGAGTTGTGGAAATGCCTCCAATAGTATCATGAGTGTGTGAGTAATTTATGCTGGCGGGCAAAACTGGATATGGGGGAGGAGGGAAAAAATAATAGAGGGGCATTTTTTTTCTTTTTACCACGCTTCTCTCTGAAAAGAACTCTCTCTGGAGAGAAGGGAAGAGAAGAAAATCCACCTTCGCTGAAGCTCCCGACTTGCACTGATCCCATGTGAACTGGGTTCACTTTCATGGAGCAAAGGAGAAATCTGCTGAGGTCATCGTCTCCCAGCCACTATGCTAACCATTGCTTTGTGCTAGTCCAGACAAGAGCCCAAAACACGCCCATATGAGACTGCCAAGGTCATGAAGAACACCCAGAAGGACGTATGCCCTGGGCCCAGTCCCAGCAAGTCCCAGAAAAATTATCAAGTAGGGCAAATAGTGGACGCATGACCTGGGCGGCTATGTCCAGCTCCTCAACCTGGGTGACAGGTTCCCTCTGATCTTCTCTCCCGGTTTACAAGATAGCCTCTCTGACTTGTAGGGAGTTGGGCCCATGGTTAGTAGCAGGGTTTTAAATGAAAAAGTCTTTTATTTTTGTATAGCTGTAAAACGATGTTCAGTGGTACCTGCTATTGTAGTTAACTGTGCTCTTTGCTCGCCGCTCAATTAATATCCAGTCCTCTATGCACAAAATCATGCAGAGGTAGAGGGAGTAATTCCACAAACACAGTGGAAAGTAACTTGAGGAACAGCAGGTCAAGTGCTCAACATAAACTGCATATCAAATATAAGATCTTGCAAAGGGTAAATTAATTTGCATGCTCCGAGAATTCCATTTTGCAATGAGGCATTAATTTTTTACCTCAAGAGAAATGTTTCCCAGAAAAATGAAATTAAAAAAATACTGTATCTCTCTTTTTCCCCCCCGCTTTTTCTCTCTTTTTACTTTTCATTCCTCAACAAAACAAGAAAAACAATCAGTATCGGCTTCCAGCAGCACAGCGAGAGAAATGTGAGATTGGCCCTTAAGGGAATTTTTATTCTCAAGTGGATGTAAATGTATTCATCAATTCAAAGAAATGCATAGTGTGTTATATACACAATACATTAATAAATAGCCACGCATTAAAAAATAATGAGGTTTTCCACAAAACAACATCCTGTGGAGTGGAGGGTCATAAAAAAGATACTAAAGGAGGCAGGAAAGATTATGTATAAAATCTGATTAAAATACAGAAACACCATCATATATGTAAGATGCAATAAATATTTTATTAGTTAACTATAAACAAAAGAACAAATGCAGTAAAATGTAATTAAAAATGTAAAAGTGAAGGATGTGATTTATTTCAGTACAATAATATTAATATTACAAATGGTATGTAAATGGTATCAAGACCGTATTGTAGGAAGTGTGGAAAGCAGCCATTCATTTCTTATAATGAGATTTCATCTCTTTTTTTGATTTACATTTGTTTAAATATTTCAAATAGTGAATGAATAATGTTGCTCTTAAGCCTTACATAGCTTAGCACATTCTCAAATTTCCATCAGCCCTTGGAAGAGATTTGCATGTTGGCTGGCAGTTTCCAGGCAGAGCCACTAATTGTGAAAATAGAAGAAAATTGACTGGCAGAAACCAAAAGTATTTTTAGTGCTGTTGGCTGAATGGGTTTGGCTTTGAGTAGTAACCCTTACTCGTGAATGTGCTGGAGCCCAAAATAGCGTTTTACAGAAGGTTCCCCAATTAAAACAGGTGAAAAGACTGAAACGTAACATTCACCAACTACTGCTGGCTGGAAAACTATTGAGGTTTAAAATGCTAAAATGTGTTTGCTCTGGACTGTCCTGCAATTGCCTCTGAAACTGAACAAAAAGCCAGAGGATTTTATGCAGCGCCATGATAAAAAACCCAAGCGCACAGGAGGCCCGAGACGTGAAATCTACGGTCACATCAGAGCCCTTCCCCTCGGGTGGAGCCTCCGCGGGTGGCGCAGCACAGAAGCACCGGCCTACAGTCTGGCATCAACGAATGTCATCTGTTTGCCACTTTCTATCACTTTCCATTGGAGTAATTGTTTCATCTCTCTCTTGAGGTACATGTCTCACAAAAGATGATTACGCTTCTCACATTGGTATTGCTCGGGGAAGAAACTGCTTCCGGAAGGGGAGGCGCTGGCCGGGCTGCTCAGCGAGGACGCAGCGGCAGTGAGGCTTCCGCTCTGCGCAGGGTCCTAGGGTCCTGTCCGCCCCGCGCTCTCCACTCTGTCCCCTGGTCCTGTCCGTCCCGCGCTCTCTCCTCCATCCCCCTGGTCCTGTCCGCCCCGCGCTCTCGACTCTGTCCCCCTGGTCCTGTCCACCCCAAACTATCTCCCCTGTCCCCTGATCCTGTCCACCCCAAACTATCTCCCCTGTCCCCTGATCCTGTCCACCGCACACTATCTCCTCTGTCCCCTGATCCTGTCCACCCCACGCTATCTCCTCTGTCCCCTGATCCTGTCCACCCCAAACTATCTCCCCTGTCCCCTGATCCTGTCCACCCCACA
>CAUYON010012214.1:0-19381 GCA_963573935.1 Arctocebus calabarensis | reverse complement strand
CGGGCCCGCCAAACAACAATGACGGCTGCAACCAAAAAATGGCCGGGCGTTGTGGCGGGCGCCTGTAGTCCCAGCTACTTGGGAGGTGGAGGCAAGAGACTCGCTTGAACCCAGGAATTGGAGGTTGCTGTGAGCTGTGATGCCACGACACTCTATCCAGGGGGACAGCTTGAGGTTCTGTCTCAAAAAAAAAAAAAAGAAAGAAAGAAAGGAAGTGGCCTTACAAGAGTTCTGTCTTCTATTACTCTTGCCACTAGCCACACTAAGCTGAAGACAGAGGTAAGTTTAAATAACAACTCGATCCTGTTCTCAGGTGTCTGAAACCCATGCCATTTACAGACTTCAATTCTGGTCTCCGTAGGTCATCAAAGTTTCACAGGGCATCTCCAAAGGTTACAATTTACATTTTCTTCCATCATGGCCACATCTTGTCTGCCACTTCTGAGTGACCTGACCTCAGCCACCTTAATGTCCTCTGTCATCCTGAGGCTGATTGACAGACTGTCAAACAGTCTGGCTATCCAGATGACTTTCTCTTGTGATTCTAATATTGTAGAAGATGCTTTTATAAAAATAGATACTGAGCTGAAGTAGGAGAACATATTCTCCCAATACCAAACTCCACCCTGTAGAATTACGTTGCCATCCATCACAAGGCCACACAACAAAACTAAGATTTTTGCTCATTTTCTTCAACTGACATATGAAAGAGCCACCTTCCATTGCACCTGCTTTGTTTCTCTGTTGGTAGACAGGAATAAGCCAAAAGATAATCCGACATGTTCTGTTCCTGAAATAAAAGTTTCCCCTGGTGCCAACCCTCCCCACTTATGACCCCAGCTGTATTTGTCCTCTGGCTAGCTTCCTTCTTTATGAGTCCTTAATGCCTTGAAAATTGGACAGCCATTAGTATCCAATCTAAAGGTAATCAGTTGTCTCATGAGTAGAAGAATACTAACTGGCCTCCCTCAGAACTGAGTAAACTCTCCAAGGTCCAGGGTATGGATTCTTGTCATGTTACTGTTGCCACAAAAGGTATGTGAGGATGCAAGTCTTTGTCATGTGATTGTGGCCCAACATTATTTAAAAGGTCAGAGCCCAATAATGCCCGTATTATTGACTAAAATGACAAGCATACATTAGATAGTACTATTATTAGTTTCTGAAAATGTATCTTTGATGTTAGTTTTATGTTATCTTCATCTGGGTCTTGAATTATAAATGAATCGATCTACCAGACTGCTAGATTCTTATTCAAAATATTTATTAGCTATCTTCAGAAGACATGGCAGATTAAACCAATTTTCAATGTATGCTTTTACACAGAATGAAAGTATTTTCAAATTTCTGGGGTTCTAATTGCAGAGGTTATTATTTTGGGAGGGTCTGTCCTGTATACTTGTAACTATAGCTGTGGAATGTTAATCATTGATTCACGTCTCCCTACATTGTAAAGAATTTTTGCATAGACTCTTCATTTATTACACAGCATAAGAATCTTAGGACACCAAAAACATTTTTTTCCTAAATAAAATTGATTTGCTAGTTTATTCAGAAGAATGTCTTTGCATTGAAGTGTAGTAGTTAAGTTACTTCCTAAACATCCATGAATTATGGTAAATGTCTTTGAAAGATTTGAAATGTGGGGTTCTAGGCTATCACCTGGTGTAGCAATGTTGAAATGAAAGATGGGCTTAGATAAGAGGTCTTATTTTCTTTTTAAATAAATGTGCCTTTTCCATTAGATTATTGTCTCTATGGTTGCCCCACTGAGCTGTAAATTATTCTCATTATTTTATCATGTGCTTCATTTCTGTCGTCCTGGTAACAAACCATAATTGCCTTTTTAATATGTATGTATTTTATTCAAATGCTTCTTTTTAACTAAAGGAAAAATGAACTCTTTAACAAGTTGAAGGGCATCTCAATTCTAATCTCTGTAAAACTTCTTTTTCTTTTTTTTTTTTTTTTTTTGCCTTTCGCTTGTATTAGTTCTATAATATGAACTGAAATGAGGGTAGATATTAACACAATTCTTCACTACTTATGTATAAGTTGTGCATTCAGCAATAAAACTATTGATTTACTAAATAAAAATGTGATAATCAAGTCATCCTACTATATTAAATGGCATTTTGTAAGTAAGATATTCTCAGTAAACCATGAAAATTATTAGAAAGAAAGCTAACTCTGACCCCTTAATATTATCTATTCTTATGCTGCAGTGGCCAAATCATGGAGATACAAACAATCAGACTGCATTTTGTTTATATGATGACTCATTTAGCACTGGCTATTTAAAACAGGCTCATCTCCCATTTAACCAGCCAAAATCTCTTATCTGTTAATTCACATTTAAATCCAATTACATGAAAACATCACTTTCCTTTAATAACATTTTATTTCAATATCCAAATATAATTTGGGGATTCACCTGTAAATACCCTGAGAATGTTATAATAAGTGGTGATAGGGCACATTTTCATCTTATTCTACTGCCATCATAATTTTCATTTTTATTTTATTTTTTTGCTGCCACAATTTTTAAAAGAAAAAATTAGGAAAAAACCTTCATGCTAAAATTACAGAAAGGCCTATTGTGAAAACAGATTTTAGTTTTCAAAAGCAAACTTACATGAGCAAGAGAAATTTAGAAAAGCCTTCTAAAAATTTTTAAAACAGTGTTATCTAAACCTTTGGCTGTGAACTTAGTGTGTATCAATCACTTTATAAATGTCTTTTGAATCAAAGAATACTTTTAACAAATACTTGCAAATTAATACTGGATACAGAGATAAGAAATAAGAAATTTAAAGATAAAAATTCTTACCAAAAGGAGACCTTAATAATAATATTTATAGATGTTTCCAAGTTAGAAGTGGTCAATTCTTGGGGCCTAATGTAAATTAAGGGGGGAACATTGGCACACGTGTTTCTGTCTTTCATTCTAGTTTGCTGCATTATGAAGGAAGCTTGTAATCATTATCCAACATATCACAAAATTTATGTAATCACATTTATGTTTGGCAGTGATTTTTTGTGAGGCAGTTTTTATAAGATTAAATTACACTTTTTCGAATTATATATTCTATCTTTTAATCCATTGCTAGGTTATTTGAAAGTGATTGGAATTTTTCACATCTTTAAACTAGTAGAAACTAGTAGAAACTAAATTCTGGTTGAATGTACAAGAAAACAGTGTCATTTTAAAGATAAAACCGCATTTTTTAAGAATATTTTTCTGATCGTGGCAGAGGCAATGATGGCAATCCAATATTGTGCCATGTAAATATTTGAGTTCTGACCAAGGGGACGTGGCCATGAGTGATATTTAATTCTTGCAGTCACATGTAACTTTCCATTTTCTCTCTCTCCAAATTCATTAACCTGGCAGGAAAACTATCAGATAGCCGGAGTCTGGATCATAAGGTAACCTTTTTGGGAGGGTCTTCTAAGACTGTTGCCTTATCTGCCTCAGAAGATGATAAAATGAGAATGAAAATAAATTCCTACTGTGTTAAATCACTGAGGCCATCAAATACGGCACTATTATTACTTATTCTGAACAATACAGAATAATAATTACCCTAAACATTACCAAATACCAGAAATTGTTTTAAAAACAATTCTTTGATAGTTGATTTAATCAAACATTTGTTTGATTGAATTACAAATCAGATAAAGATTGTATCATTTTAAACTTATAATAACAATTTATGTTTCTTGTAAAAGTGAACAATAATTGTTTTAAATGCGCTAAAGACACATCTGTAAAATCTTAGCGTCATTTAGAATATTCAGCATTTATTACTTCCATATTTTTGACAGCTTATTTTTGACATATTATAAAACTATCAAGATACTTTTTTAATACACTATCCCCTAAAAGCCACTGTCTTGATAAACGAAAAAATAAAATAGGTTTTATATTTTTTGTTTGGTTAACATGTCTTATAATCAGTTAAAATTCTATACTACATTCATGAAACTATAGATAAATGATGGTAGAAATACAGGCACAAGTAATCACAGGCGATTAAATGATCAAAATTTATTTTTCAGGTCAATTATATCTTTTCTGATTTTCTACCTGTTTAGACTATCAGTTACTGAAAGGGCAATGCTGGTCTATAATAGTAGATGTGTTTATTTTTCTGTGCAGTCTATTTTTCCACATATATTTTGTGCTTTTCTTTCTTTCTTTTTTTTTTTTTTCTTCAGTTTGGCTGGGGTTGGCTTTGAACCCACCACCCTCAGTATATGGGGCCGGTGCCTTTACCCACTGAGCCACAGAGGGAGAACGCCCTCTTGAGAACCTGGTGGGCTTCCTGCTTTTCATCTATGCCACATGAAATTGTAGAGAAATACCCTCTGGTAATTTCATATACAGTCTGTGGAAATTCATCAAAATTATCATTCATTAGGTTTTCCTACCAGTTTGTGTCCCCAGAGGGTTCAGTTCCAGCGAGGCAGGTCTTGGCTGTGACTCTATATTTCCCTCTCCACAGATTTCAGGCGTCAGTTTTCCTCGAGGTCTCAGGTAGGTACAAAAACATAATTGTTTTCAATTTGCCCAACTTTTATTTTTTTGTATTGTAACAAGTGTAATAACCTCCAGGTCTTTCTATATTGAACCTGGAAATAGTATTTAAATTAAACCTGTGAGATTTTCTAAGGCCAACCATTTTCCTCCATCAGTTGAACTCATCTGCCTTCTCTTCCTACTTTATTCCTTCCTTCCTCCCGTGCTTCCTTCCTCCCTCCTTCCTGCTTTCTTCCTTCTAACTTTTTCCTCCCCTCTTGAACTTCATAGTCTGCAAAACCTTTAAGGCTGAGAACACATTTTGGTTGTAGAAGCACAGCATCCATCAACTTTTGCTACCCAAAACATATTTCCAATATGCAAAGTTAAAATCCATAGTATTTCACATAAAGGTAGAGATTCACTCTAAATTAGAAGTGCTGGAGACGTTCACAGTCCCACATAGAAGCTGTAAGTTGGATTCAGTTGAAGATACTTCTCTTAGGCCAGGTATGTGCTATTGTATTTATCATATTAAAAATCATTTTCTTTATGTAACATTCCTTTAGCCAAGCATTTTGCTTTGTCATTGTGATGCAATTCTGACACCAACTACCTGGAGTTAACTGAAATTTCACAGGGTAAGGATAGGGTTTCCCACAAGACTGTCTCCACTTCAGACACCAGCCACAAGAACTTATGCTTAAATTTGGGGGTTCCCTCTCATCCAGAGGAATACAGTAATTCATTAGAATGATTCACAGAACTCAGGAAGGTGCTGTAATCTGGATAGTATTTTCATTACCAAACATGTAAATCAGGGCCAGCCAAAAGCAGAGCGTTTCAAATGAGAAGCTCCCATGTCCTGTGGTCCTGCCAGCAAGGAAGCTCATTCTACCATTAGTGTTAGTGCTTCAATTAGGATTTTATTATGAAAATTTGAGTTAATGAATCATTGGCCACATAGTTCAAGAGGACAGGCCAACATCACTCAGCTGAAAGTCCCAACCCACTGATCTGCTAACCACATGGTTGTTCCCTCCAGGGTGGCTTGGCCCCATCCTGAATCTTATCCTCAGCTGAAATGATCTAGGGGCCAACCAAAAACATAAGCTCAGGTGTGGCCCCCAAGTCCCACCATGAATAACTCAGAAATTCCTATCGCTCACGGAATCCCAAGGGTCTTGAGGCTTTCTCCAAGGCATCAGGGACAAAGACCAGCTAATTTCATTATTACACAACAGTCACCTATATTTTGAGACAAATTCTCAAAATATATAGAACTATATATAGCGGTGCCTGTGGCTCAGTGAGTAGGGCACTGGCCCCATATACCGAGGGTGGTGGGTTTGAACCTGGCCCCTGCCAAACTGCAACAAAAAAATAGCCGTGTGTTGTGGTGGACACCTGTATTCTCAGACCTGTGAAGCTGAGGTAAGAGAACCCCCTAAGTCCAAGAGCTGGAGGTTGCTGTGAGCTGTGATGCCACGGCACTCTACCAAGGGTGACAAAGTGAGACTCTGTCTCTAAAAATAAAAAATAAAAAAAATTCAGTAACAGAATACATAGAAGTTAGCGTGTGAATAAAAGAGGAGGAGAATCTACTAGAAAAATGCTGGTCATCAGAAGAGTTACATATTTTTTATATTTGATTCCCAAATTTAATTTCATTAAATTTTATGGTTCAATCTATTCCACCTCACTCATTCTAGTAGAAATCTTCCTAGTTAAAATTTATGAATTTTCTAGTGTGTATGTTACAAACACATTTAATTTTTATCTCTAAGTCACAGAGTACTTCTTTAGGATAGGCATTGTTGTTCCTATGATATAAACAATATATATAGGGTGGTGACTGTGGCTCAAGGAGTAGGGCACTGGCCCCATATACCAGGGTTGGCGGTTCAAGCCTGGCCCTGGCCAAAAACTGCAAAAAATAAATAAAATAAAATAAATAAATAAATAAATACATAATTAAATGGCAGAAAAGGATTGAATCCATTTATTAGAAAATTGAAACATTCTAAAGTGTAAATTAATATATCTAACTTATTCTAATGTCACAGAATTAAATTTCACTGGGTTTCATGGAATGTTATTCCAATAATTACTGAAAAGTGAATAATATAAATAATCCTTTTATCTGATTATTTTTCTTTAATTCCAGTGGAGAGAATTTTAATATCTTCTAGTTGCTTTCCACTTTTCTTTTTTCTAATTAAGTGTTTATAATCTCTATAGGAGCAAACTTAGAGGGTAATTGTATTGATAAAATGTAATTGAATAATTTCATGAGCCTACATTTATATATTTACTTATACATGTTGACGTGCTTATTCCTGTGTTCTACGTCCTTATGGATAGCTGTTTGGATGCTTTTTATGGAACTTTATTTTATTTTGTGTCATTTAACTTACGCTTCAAACTGTTGATAACACTTTAATTTGTGGTGGTTGATTCAGAGTTTCAGAAAACTTTGAATAGGGTAAGTGCATTCAAAACTTTGAATAGGGCAAGTGCACCAATTTCTTGAGAAGTCCCTTTGATTTTCCCCCTAGTTTCCAAATAGGTAATAAATAATGTGGTCTGTAAAGTCTTGCAAAATATTCTGTTCCTCCATTTTTAGTGCATAATCTTAATATGAGGAAGATACATATTATGGCTGTGGTCTGGCCTCTGTTCAATTTTCTATTTCCCCTTTATTAAAGGAGAAGCAGTAATTACTAGAGTGGGTGCTACAGAAGATGTGCAAAGCAAATGACAGAAGAATGCAATGAACTGTGAAAAAGAATTATTTGTTCTTGATACATTTGTTTTTATACATTAAAAAGAAAAGAATGTATGGGAGAAAATGCTTTATGAAGTTGAGGTGGACTATGCTGTAAGTAGTATTCCTTAAAAAGGAAGCCATAACAATAACTCTAAGAAAAATTAAAAACAAAATATTAAAAAAGTGATTTGTTGTCAAAAATAGGGTAGAAGATGAGGCTAGATCTAAGCATAAAATTGGATTATGAAGTTATTTTTGTTCTGTACTAAGAAATTTGAAATTTCAATTTAAGGCCAAAGGGAAAACATGAAGAGGCTTTATGCACAATGGTGTCATGATTGGATACTTCAACAGTTATTATTCTTCTAGTGTGGACATGAAATTTATCATCATTTGTATGGTGATGTTATTAAATAATTTTATGTTGTATAACCAATAAAGGAGTGTATAATTCATAATTGTACATCTTAGTTTTCACCAAGTGATGGTATACAGCATTAGCACGTGTATGAGAACAGAGTATATTGAACATTGCCAGTCCCACCAAATGCCACTTATAATTTCCCCTGGGTTTCCATCTTTCTCCTCAAAAAGTAGGACTGACTTTTAACATCAAATATTATCTTTTCCATTTTAACTGTCTATAATAAAAGTATGCATATATGTGTGTGTGCGTGTGTATATATGTACATATATATATATATATATTGCAGTTTTTGGCTAGAGTTTGTTTGAACCCACCACCTCTGGCATATGGGGCTGGTGC
Organism: Arctocebus calabarensis; assembly: GCA_963573935.1. Taxonomy (NCBI): domain Eukaryota; kingdom Metazoa; phylum Chordata; class Mammalia; order Primates; family Lorisidae; genus Arctocebus; species Arctocebus calabarensis. The sequence goes on along the minus strand of CAUYON010012214.1, from coordinate 11,323 downwards.
TCTACTCCTTTGAGCTACGGGTGCCACCCAAGATTTTTTTTCTTATTTTGTAGAGACAGAGTCTCACTTTATAGCCCTTGGTAGAGTGCTGTGGCATCACACAGCTCACAGCAACCTCAAACTCCTGGGCTTAGGCAATTCTCTTGCCTTAGACTCTCATGTAGCTGGGATTACAGGCACCTGCCACAATGCCCAGCTATTTTGTTGTTGCAGTTTGGCCAGGGCAGGATTTGAACCCACCAACCTTGGTTTATGGGGCCAGCTCCCTACCCACTGAGCCACAGGCACTGCCCAAAACTATACATATTTTTATGCTTACTTTTTTCACTCATAATTTATTCACAAGATGAGTAAGCCTAGCAGTGGTTATAGTAAGCCTAGCAGTGGTTGATATGTTTTCAGGGCCATATAGTATTCCATTTATATTAATTACCTAAATTTATGTATCTATTCTATCATTATCTATGATTTATCAATTAAAAGTAATTATTAATAATGATACCCTGAAAATTCTATGTATGCCTATATATACGTATGTATTTTGGTGTCCATTAGTAAACATTTCCTTAGAAGTTAGATCAGGCTGTAGAATTCTGGGTCTAAAGTATTCCTTTACTTAGTTTTAGTACATACTACCAAACAGATTTATGAAAAGGTCAGTGTTTAGGTGGAGATGCTAAATGACACTTAAATTTAGCCTAGACTGCTAGGAGAGTAATATAAGAAAAGTATATGTGTGTGAATTACTCTGTGTTGTGTTTAAAGAAGGTGATGAAATTATTAGGGTATAATATAAGGTCCATGAAGAGAAACCCCGGGAATTTGAAATTTATCAAGTGGAGGCAAGAAGAGGAACTCTCAGAATTTGAGAAGAAAAATACTCAAAGAAGTGACTAAAACTGAAGTATACATTTATTTCAGAGGTAATAGTCAAGAAATACACGTTAGGGAAAAAGTTTAAAGGAATCAGGAGTAAAATGTCTGTTTTTAAAATTAGTGTCTAAGATCATTTCAACTCATAAAGACAACATCAGTGAAGGTAGAGGTAATAGAACAGATGATTACACAAACCTACAAACCTACTTGCTTTTAGATTCATTTTTATTTAGTGAAGTAAATGGTATATAAGAAGAAACATCTAAGGAAAGATTGTGAAAATAACTCAGGAATAAACTTTCATTGTCTCTTAGAAATGTTCAGTGGTGCATAATTTCTGTTAAGTTTACTTCTTCTATTTATAGAATAAACATTTCGACTTTTGTTTGTTTAGAATAACATCTGCTAGTCATTGATATTGTTTATAGAAATAAATTGTAACCACAGTAAAATATTTTACTAAACTCACTCAATACAAAAACTGAAAGAAAGATCTGGGCTCGGTGGCTTACACCTGCAATCTTAGCACTATGGGAGCCACGGTGGGAGGACTGTTTGAACTCAGGAGTTTGAGATCAGTCTGAGCAGAAGCAAGCCCCAGCCCTTACTAAAATAAACAAACAAATAAACAAAAAACTAGCTGGATGTCGTGGTGGGTGCCTTTAGTCTCAGCTACTTGGGAGGCTGAGGCAAGAGGATGGTTTGAGCCCAAGAATTTGAGGTTGCTGTGTGCTATGATGATGCCATGGTCTATTAGCCAAGGTGACAGGGTGAGACTCTGTGTAAAAAGAGAGAGAGAGAGAGAAATAGCTAGCACTTTCCTTGTGATTATCATAGTAATATTCATAAGATTCATTGAAGTTATCCCCAAGTTGTTCCAGGAATGCTACTAAATATTGCACACTGATTCCCCCACAGCTCCACTGTTCAGTCGAGCTGAAAGTTACCGACAGAGACAGGGGCTTTCTGGCAGCCAATCTAATCATGGTCACCCATTCTGAGCAAATAGCACCAGCTATTTTGCTTGCAGGAGAACTGAGCTTAGTGAAAATATTAAGGAATTGTGAATGCCACTGCTTTGCCCTTCTTGGCTCTTTGTGATTCATGCTAGCTTGACGAAGAAATCTACAAACTGAAAGCTGAAAATGCACATTTCAAAACGTGTTTCTTGAGCAATGAAAAGAGACCAACTGTCTGTTGAAGTAATCACTGGATATTAGTTTTAGTCATTGTGTGTTTTTAGGTAAGGTATTTAGTTCAAGATTATTTTCTGAAAAAGTGCACTAATCTATTCTTTCCAAAGATTGTAGTTTTTAATGGTTTTGCTTCTGTGTGTGTATATATGAACACATACCTACATAGATACATGTATAGTATATATGCACTATAATTACCTTTCATGTCCACATGGCATTTAAAATGCAGCCTTTTGTTCACTAAGTTTTCTGAGTAAGTGGCACTTAAGTTACTTGGTAAATTTCTTTTTTAAAATTTATTTTTGTATATGAAAAAGTATATAATTTTAGGTTAATTAATTGCAAATGTTCTTATGACTGATATAATGTACATATACAGAGTTAACTCTTTTAATTAAAGAAGAGATATTTTACTGAGTCACAGATTAGTATCTATGTTATTAAGAAACTAAAGATTATGGTGTTAAAGCAATATTGAGGTACTATAATGCTAATTTCATTATCATATCAAAACAGAGCTATGACAAAGCCTCCAAATGATTAATATAATGTAAAAATAATGTGCTCTAGTACTACTGACTTATGCATAATGATATAATTATTAGAGAAAACAATGTGGCAAAATACATTCTTGGGAAATTATCACAAAATGCAATTCATAGATTCCAAAAACATCTTTACTCTGATGCAGTCATTGTATCATTACCTACTGTATGAAAAAACTTAAAAATAACTAAAATAATCTTTAACAAGGATGCATTCATCCATTTGAGTTGACATAACAAAATACTCACAGACTGGATATGTTGAACAACAGAAACTTATTTCTTATAGTTCTAGGGGCTGGGAAGTCCAAGATCAAGGTGCTGACCCATTTGGCTCCTTATGAGAGCTCTCTTCCTGGCGTGAAGATGGCTGCCTTCTTGCTGTGTCCTGATGCTGTTGAGAAAGAGAGAGACAAAGCTAGTGCTATTTGGTTCCTCCTCTTACAGGAACACAAATCCAATTGGATCAGAGACCCACCTTAATCACCATACTTAACATTAAAAGCTTCCCTTGAAGCACTATCTCTGAATACAGCCACATTAATGGTCAGAGGTTCAACATGTGAATTTGGGGGAGAGACAAACATTCAACCCATAACACAGTGATGTAAAGTCATATGGCTTTATACAAATAATATTTAGAAAGACTGAATGCAAATATGGTACAAGATTTCAAATGCATATTCAATGAAAAATATGAAAGATTATATATAGCATAATATATTTATTCCAATAGTATTCATCTGAAAGAGGCTTGGAAGACATAATTAAAAATAAAAATACATCTTATTTTATAGCTCTAAAAAAATCCTTCTAAATACGGATCAAAAATGTTTTCATATAGTAAACGAGAAAATATCATGAATGGTATCGCAATCAGGTTGATAAAAATATCTCAGATTGCATGTGAAGCCCCCACACTGTACCCCATGATTGAACTAATGTACACAGCTATGATTCAATAAAAAAAAATAAAAAAAATAAAGTGACAGTATTGCCACTGTCAAGAGCAATAAAATAAATAAATAAATAAAAATAAAATATTGATAGATAAATAAATAATATATTAATGTAACATTTTAAATTGGGAAAATGATAGATAGAACATTTGGGATTTCTATGTCTTTTAATTTTAATCTTATCTAATAGATAAAATAGTAGAATAAAATAAATTTAAACTATAAGCTGGGGATACAGATATTGCTCCCTTTTTATCATTTCAACTGTTAGCTGATCAGATCAACAATTGCCTTTTTAAGAACTCTTAGTTATGATGGAAAATATTCCTTGAGATTCACAAGGATACTTGTATGAGAAATTAAGAGAAGTTGACTTGGAGTTTATATTTCTTGGTGGAATCATTTTCTGTAATGAACAGATTAAGGTGGTGTAATATGTAGCATATTAGTGTTTCATTAAAGTAAATTTTTAAGAATTGAGGCAGTAGCTTATTTAATAATTTTCATGAAGAATTTTATCATAAAATTATCAGTACATGTCAATAAAAATTTAAAAGCTTAAACTAATATTTTGACATGGCAAATTTTAGCCTATTCTTCTTTTCACTGTCAAATAATATTGAGTTTAAATGTCTTTAAAAGTTTTATTGCTAAATAAAAAAACATTTTTTGTTTTAAGCCTAATTCTGAATAAAACAGATTTGGATACAATAATTTAATTTCAAATGAATAATATCCAAACCGTTTACTTATGAGCATTGCAATATATTTTTTGTTACCTTTTTCACATATATATTTTTTTACCTTTTCCAAGCCCAAAAGCTGGAGGTTGCTGTGGAGCTGTGACACCACGGTACTCTACCGAGGGAAACGAAGTAAGACTCTGTCTCTAAAAAAATAAATAAATAAATAGATAGATAAATAAATGAATAAAAACGAGACATTTTGCACATCATTCCCTGTGATACTTTACTTCAGAGAAAAAGGTTCCAGTCAGTAATTATGATTTGCTATTTTATACCTCTGGTAGGATATAGCTTCATTAATTACTGATATTTATTTTGTCATTAATAAACACACTGACGCACAGGTCTAATACTTGAATAAGATGCTGCCTTCTGACAGACTTTTCAAACAGAGTATAATCGGCATTTATCAGCTATTAATTTTAATTAGCATTTGCCTTCTATGTTATCATTGCCAAAGAATATTGAGGATTATTAGCAATACATTATATTTACTTAGTGTTAAAATTGTATTTAATCATAAACCACAAAAAAGTTTATTTAGGTATGAAAAATGATATTTGACTCTTGTTCTTATCTCAGCAAGAGTTAATACATACATATATTAAAAGGAGAGCAATATGATCTAAGGTTCTGGGAAATTTAGATTAGTTCCAGAAGTTCCCTAGTATTTTGAACTTACGTCTATGGGAGCAATAATCCTTAGAGAATATTTTCATCTTTACTAATACTCTGTGTGTGATCAAATAGAGGAAGTTGCTTCTCTTTGCTTTTATTATTGCTCAGAATTTGAAATATTGTCATGGAAACATAATGTGGTTTGGTGAGGAGATTAAAACAGAAATACCATGACTCTTTAGGAAATCAGAAACAAATTTTAAAGATTATAAATTGCCTCCTTTTGTTAAGAAAGCATATTCCTCTTCTTAGCCTGTCTGTGTGATTCATCTAGAGCCTTCCTGTCACCATTCATCACTCTGAGTGGGATGATTACCGCCGGAAGTGTGTGGTGAGATCTCCCAATGACTCAGATATAAACTATTTAATTAGGGAAGCTCTGTTTACACAAAAATACCATAGTGGAGCAATCAACAATGATGTGAAGGTAAATGCTAAATAAGCTTAAGCTGTTTTAATTAAGTTTGGGGTGACATGAAATCCCTTTCATATATTTTCCTACTGCAGCAATGTTATTTCAATGTCTTTTATTGTACGATTGATTTTTAAAGTTGTAGGTGTTTTTCCACATGGTAAGTTAACTGAGCTTCCCATTTTATTCAAAATATATATATTTTTTTTTTCCAAAAAGCTTTGGGTGAGGTAAAAGCAGAGAGCAAATCGCAGCAGTTTCATTAAGGAATGTTTAAAATGTGCAAGTGGTTGCAGTCTTGGGCCTTAATTCACTATAGGTGACAATCTATTTATTCAAACCCTAAGCATTTCTTCTTAATGGCATTTCTGGCAGCCTCGCCTCTCTCCTGACTGCCCACACTAAAAGCTTCCTTGGTTTCTTATTTTCAAATGTTGAGTGCACACTGCAGCAGGCAGACGCAGCAGTCCATAAAAAGCATCCATTAGGCCACTTGGTGTTATTTTGCTTTACTTTTATTCAATTTGGTAGAAATATGATAAAGTGATGGGTCTTATTAAAATTATTTCTATTTTTAGCAACGAGCTAGTGACATTCTTCTCTCATTTGCCATTTCTCTCGTGATGTTAATAACGTATGTGATGTATGTAGCAGCTGAGAAGGGAGTCGAGGGAACCCTGCTCATTCGTGCCTATTGTTGAGGGTAGAATTGTCTCTGCTCTCCGCTTTTCCTATTTTACTTGTGGGTTTAAATCAATAGCAAATTCCAAATGATGTATAATTATTTTATGGCCAGTGAGTCATTTTTTCTGTTAGCAAAATCCAAAATAATTTAGTTATAGAATATTTATAAAATTGCTAAAATCTATGCTACATAGGAAGAAAATAAAGATGAAGTGGCCTTTACAATGGCCGTTCATATTAAGATTAAACTCACAAACTGTTATGTACACTTTATTTCTGTCATATTTACTAATTTAATATTAGGGTACATTTTATTTAATAATGGAATTTAATGCTACCTTTATGAGCTGATGTTTTGGAACAATTTTATATAGTAAATATTAACTAGTAGTCTCATTAGCATTTTCCAAAATCTTATATTTTACTATTATATCCTTACCCATGATCAATCTGAAGTAAAAATATATAACAATGGGTTATATTATTGACTTTTCATGGTAGAACTGTACCACTTTGACATATGAATGATATGAAATTTCCTTTTTTACTTCTGCTGTCTAATGTTAAAGATGAAATTCTCTTGTTTTTTCCTTATTTTTGATGAAATAAGATACATAAAATTGGTACCAGACATGACGTTTGTTTGAGGCAGATGCCAGTGTTTATAAAAATAGAAATCAGTATGAGAAGCATGTTTTTCCCATTTTGCTAAACATCCATTTCTGAAAATCACAATTCATCATATAATAAGTACTGTAATATTCATCATTATAGATGCATAAAATTGCTGGCCTTCAGTTTTTCAGCTTTACTGAAATAAATGAATACATTTGTCTTCATTAGTTTAACATAATGCACAAAATTTGATGCAAATTATTCATCTTTCTGCAGGTCAACTCTTCCATTAAAATGCATTTTATTTTTTTCTTTGCAGAAGCAGAACAATTTTAATGTTAGTAAAGTGATTCTCAAGGGTAAATCTTGATGTAATAATTTGTAGAGACTGAATTAAACAAAAACAGTCCAATCACACATGTAGAAGCTGTACATTTTTGGCATATTTATTAAAGTTTAGGTTACATGCCACCACAAACAGATGAGCGTCTCAGTAAACTATGTCCACTCCAGAGACATGCACCACAGACTCTGGATAACAGAATCCAGGAACTTTTAAGGGGATTAGATGAATTTCGTACACCATTATGAAAAGCCATCATTAACATTGCAAATGGTGACCAAGTTACACCCAAACCATGCAGAGATGGATAATTCTTTTAAAACAGAGTTAGTTCTAATATTTCTTACACACAAATATTAAATCATTTAATTCATATAGTGTTCTGTGTTGATTGCTCGATTGCTCCAAGATTGTGGATTCACGTTCAATTTTAGATTAGTTAGACATAGATTAATTATGCCACGCAATGATCCTGGGGTTAGCACAGCTGGATAAAATCAATGAATAACTCTTATTAGAGACAATTAGTTAAAGCAGGGGAGTAAAATGGGAAAGGTGCTGAAAGCCAAGGCCAAATGCTTTGCAGTTCTGACCCTGAGATGACTTGCATATTCTTAGCATACTATATAGAGTGTGTGGCTTCCACAGATGAAGTGTGAGCCAATGCCATGGTAGGGTACTAGGTGAAGTGACTTAGCCTTTTTGAGACTCAGTGTTCTCCTCCATAAAACTACATTTATGTAATTGGATTTTTTTTACATAATACAATTTTGATAAGGCCTTTACATATTGTATTTATAGCATTTGTATCACAAAATATGTACCATAAAGAATTTTAAAGATGTATTTTAAAGAATGTATTAGTGGTCTTCAAGTCCTTTGTAACTTTCTAAAACTGTCTATTCTTTTTATATTCAGAAATAGTGAATATATTGTAGAAAAACTAAGTGTTAGTATGGTTTCTGATTGTTAACCAATAAAAGGTGTTTTTCTAATGAAACCTAACTAGGGTTTTATCATCAGCCAATCAGTACATTGTAGTCAGGTAGCCATCATTTTGTGAAAAGAAATTTATATCTACTTTATAAAGTTGAGGCAATTCCTGCTGTAGGGAATTATCAAAATAAGTAAAATGATATCCCCTTTCCAAATGTCTTAGGTGTTTAGTCAACATAACCCAAGGAATATTGAAAGAAGAGATATCTCTAAAGTATGTATACATCCTTTGCATTTGGTCAAGCTGTAAGAATTCTGTTATTCCTCAAGCTGTGTGAAATAATGAACAGAAAATATAAATGTTAGGGAACAGATATGCGAAAACCAATTTAACACAAAACAGAGAACTACAATATGGAACACAAACAAATGGTCTATTTAGTGCAGGAACAAAGAGACGGGGAGTTCAGTAACGACCATAGTGGTCAGACCAAGTTGGAAGTAGGATCTGCGCTCTACCTTAAAGACCAGACAATTTACTTTCTTGAAAACAGTTACTCTCTCTTAAATTATGGATTCTTTATGATTAATTAAGATGATGATTTTACTTAAGATGATTCAACTTCTATAATTCATTTATAAAAATTTGATACGAGATTGAAACAAATATCATGGTAGGAAAATTCTTTCTGACATATTCATTTCTGCTGTTATTCAAATGATTATTGTACAGATGTCAAAATCGTAAGGAAGGCAAGGCTTATAGGTTAAAGTTATTTCTATTTTTATACCTTACATCAGTTTTATGATTTTGTACTCCAAAAATATGACAAGTCTACTTCTTCAATCACTTTTAACTAACACTTTTGAAATATGACATACCCAGTGAAAACAGTGGCTTTATCATTATGGGCTGATAACATTTGTCCTTTTTTCACAGGTCAGAGAATATTTAAGCAAATGAATGAAAGGTTAAAATCATGAAGTATTGAGGGAGCAAAACATATTTGTACAAGACACATATGCTAAATAATTCTTATCTAAAGTGTTCAAAGAAATCTTAAAACTCAATAAAAATAAAACAAGTGACACAACTTAAGAGCAGACCAAAGATCTTAACAAATACCACACCAAAATAGATATACAACTATCAAGAGAGCTTATAAAATATGCTCATATCATATGTCATCAAGGATATGCAAAGTAAAATAAAAATAATACACAGGAACCAAAAACCAATGAACAAAATGGCAAGAATAATAATATTGAATGTAAATAAATTTAACTCTTCAATAAAAAGACTTTTTAAAAAAAGGAATAATATATTTGTATGCCTAATATATAATCAAACTATAGGCTCCCTATAAGAGACTCATATTTAGCTTTAAGGATACACATAGGCTGAAAGTGAAGGAATAGAAGATATTCCATGTCAGTGATAACCAAAGAGAGCACGGGTGGCAATAGCTAGACTTTCAAATTAAAAATAGTCACGAAGGGTCTCTCTCACCTTTTCTTCTTCATGGGAGGGACCCACTTTCAGCTCTCTTTTGAAGTGCTCTAAACTTTCTCTTTGTTCTTCCCAAACAAAATCTCTCTATGTTACCCTAAAAAAAAAAAAAAAAAAAGATGTTACAAGGGAAAAAGAAGATCATTATTTTATGATATGGAAATAAATTTATTAAGAGGATTTAACAATTATAAATATATATGCACTTAACTTTGAATCACTAAAAGATATAAAGTAAATATTAATCGACATAAAAGAAGAAACAGAAATACAATAATGGTGAAGGTTTCCAATACATGACTTTTAGCAGTGGATAAAATAACGAGATAGAAAATTAACAAGAAAATACTGGACTTGAGTAATAGACTTGAGTAATGGATGCTTGATTATCTACCCCACAGGTAGTCTAGTGTAAAGTTAACGTTTAAAGGTGTTTGAGTTTTCACTTATATGGCTTGGAAACACTTCAGGCTAAACTAAAGAAGAGGAATAATTAAGGTATTATTAAAGTTATTTGAGGAAAGTCCCTGGAATCTTATATGCTGAAAGATTGTGGTATACTCACATACCCACAAGAAACGTAAATTAAGGCAGTGCCTGAGGCTCAGCGTTTAGGGCACCAGCTCCATATACCGAAAGTGGCAGGTTCAAACCCGGCCTCGGATGAACTGCAAAACAAACAAACAAACAAAATAGCCAGGTGTAGTGGCGGGTGCCTGTAGTCCCAGCTACTTGGGAGGCTGATGCAAGGGAATCGCCTAAGCCCAGGAGTTGGAGGTGGCTGTGAGCTGTGTGATGCCACAGCATTCTACCAAGGGCAATAAAGTGAGATTCTGTCTCTACAAAAAAAAAAAAAAAAGAAATGTAAATTAGTATTCTTCAGAGAATGAACATCATCTTGGAATAGTGAGAAGCTAAAGGAAACCTCATATTCTTAGCAGTCTACTTCAAATAATATCTTCTTAGACTCAAGGGTAGTATTGAATGATACATAATTCTAGGTCATACATGGCACATCATATAATATGGTAACTGAATATCTAAAAAATATTTAAAAATCTCATGTCCATTGGAAACTGGTCAAAGTGGATTTGTCATTATTTAAAATAGCAATACCCAGTAATCCTCTTAGAATTTTAACAAAATGTTTAAAGATTTGGTTGCCTTTGGGAAGAAAAAAACTACGTACTTATATATGTTTCTTAAAAATTGGTTTCATCAATTTTGGCATACAAATATATGTAAATAATTCTTATAATTCCTGTTCCCCCAAATTATCTTGCAAAGAGATGTGTTTGCAAGATACGAGATGTGTAGATGTGTTTCGATACGAGAAATGTAATGTGAATTGTTACAAGATGATACTTCATGAGGCATAGGTGCAGGAGAAAATGAAGATTCTACAAAAAAATGTGATGAGCTGTGATTTCATAATACAAGTTCAACAACAGAGAGACAGGTAAATAGACAATGATAGGCAGAGGAATCTACAAGGAACAACATTTTCTGACAGCATGAATGAGGGTAGTGATAGTATTAATTATTGTTATCTAGGGCACTGCTTTACAATAAGTAGTAATTATTGTTAATAACACAGTACAAATTGAAGTTAAAAGAATGGATGGAGGCATTAAGAGTTATGAAGGAATACATCTTCCCTTAAAGAAAAATATAAACATTCTTTTTTTTTTTTTTTGTAGAAACAGAGTCTCACTTTATCGCCCTGGGTAGAGTGCCATGGCGTCACACTGCTCACAGCAACCTCCAGCTCTTGGGCTTAAGCGATTCTCTTGCCTCAGCCTCCCTAGTAGCTGGGACTACAG